>JAZGTQ010000253.1:0-18027 GCA_037953605.1 Necrosyrtes monachus | reverse complement strand
GTAATACGCTGGTCTAACTATTGTCTGCTTTAGACCTGTCATGACATCAGATGCGGCTTCAAACACTTGTTGCAATGTGTATCATTGAAGGTATTCATTAAGTTAACTCATGGAAATTGTACAGAGAATATTGATACCAAGCACTTTGTGCCAGAGGCCTGACTGGCATCATCAGACTGGAACAAAAATTATACTCTCCAGAGCTTTGGCTGTGCAGAATTGCTTTTCCTTTGGCCACTTGGTGTGTGTGTTTGTCTTCATGAAACAGTGAAGAGGAGTGCCTGTGGTATCATTCGCAGAGCTCAGTGCAGGCCTTGGAATTTCCCACTGTCTCTGCACAGTGGTTGATTTTAGCTCAGATAAGGTGCTTTCGTCTGTGGCCTGTATGAAGGAAATTTGTATTGTAATGAGTGAACTAGGGTTCTTGTTAAAACTGTAGTTGTTAATTAATGCTGAAAAGAGTTCAGAAATAACTACATGTGAAAGTCGAACTTTTGTGATGTACTGATACTGACAAGAGAAAAGGGAAGGCAGTCATGATGCTGGTCCTTCCTCTTTGGTTAGTAGGGCATGGTTTTCAAATCTACTGTGGATGGGAAAAGCTACTCCTGCCTGTTTTCATTGAAGATTCTTTGCATGGTGTTCTCTCTCCCTGAAGTAAACGGCAGACGTGATGATTGCTACCAATTTTACAGTGGCATCAAACTAAGGCCGTTGTGATTATTGGTGCTAGGTGTAAATACTGTAGGAATAAAGAGGTGAAGAGGCGTATGTAATATTTGTTTTTGGTAATGAGGTGTAAACTTCAGTCTGGAACATCATAGTATGTCTTCTTGCTTCTTTTAATGCTTCTGTAGGTTCATAACCGCCTGGAAGACTTGATAACTAGCTCACAGACAACCCAGGCAGCTGCAGAGGACCACCTCCACCAGCAGGTACATGAATGGCTTCTGTGAATGACTGGTTTAGTCTTTGACTTTTTTGTGTGCAGGTAATCGAAAAGATCAGGTGGGCTGTGTAGGCACGGTTCAGCTGACAAATACCCTTCTGGTTTTAGGGCAAGGCACCCTCAAGGGAAAAGGCTGTAAATTTCCTTATTCCCCTGCTGCTGTATTTTGTATCTGTGTTGTGGTGTGCAAGATACTTGTGTTCATCAGCATGATTTGTCTGAATTCTTTCCCCCACCCTACCAGGGTGGAGTGAGCAAGTGGCTGTGTGGTGCTTAGCTGCCTACTGGAGTTAAAGCATGGCAGATGACGGATAGGATGGATGTTGTGGGCAGGGGGGAGATCGGTGGCTGAAAGCTGAGAGAGGAGACTGGACTTGGGAGATCCGTGTTTTGTCACACTTTGCAGACAAAGCTGACTTTGCAGCTTTGTCACAGCTTGCCCTTGAGACCATGTTAGCTTCTGTCGTAAGACGTAGCATTTCGCCTACTCTGTAAGGGCACTTGAGAAATTTGTACACCCTGAGGATTTTTTATCTAAGCCTTTGTGCTGAGGTTTTCATGACTTCCTGTAGATCAGTAGGCATCTTTTTTTTTTTTCCCCCACTCCCACCCCCCCTTCTTACAGAATGCCGCTAAAAGCAGCTAGTCAACTTGCGTTCTTTATACTTGAACTGAATCTGTAAGTTCCGCTCCACTCAAATGCATTTGTTAAGCAAATGCATTTGTCCCTTTGGGTAGAAGCATAAATAGCATTGCTGATTTGAAAACATATTCTTGCTCTCAGGAGATGTACAGCTGTTACAGAGGCAGTGAGAGTAGGGTGTTTTCTGTGGTGGGCACTAGAGGAATTATTATATTAAGAAGTATGTATCCTTAGGAACTCTGGAGGACCTTTGGAAGAAAGTTTAGGGTGATCTTGTGTCTGTGTGTGCGTGTCATCTTATCCCCCAAAGTTGCAACCTCATCTTGTCACTTCTAGGGTGTTCATTCTTTCCACCAGCTTCAACTGCTGCTCTTGGTTATGTTTCTGTTTCCTGAGGTGTGTTCTACACTCCATGTTAACCTTAACTGTAGATCTTGGCTGAGGAGAGCTTAGACCTGTTTCCATTTAAGTTACTGCTTTCTACTGCAGTGCTGTCTTTCCAGTCACCTTAGTTTCTTCTTTTGCCGCTGTTGCTTTCACAGATGCAAAAGCAGAATGTGCTGCCTCTGACATCAAAGGACTCACACAGCATGTGGGAAGAGCAATTGAAGTCAAGATCCCACCTTGAAGAGCATGTTGGTCAGAGTGACAGGGAAAAGGCTGAACTCCTGGAACAGGTGAGCCCAGAAGATTCTCCAGACGCCAAGCCAATACCCCGGAGAACTGTGTCTACCTTTTTGTCGAGTTCTTACAGTGTCAGCTTTTTCTGTTATCCTTGCCGTTCAGGCTGTGAGTATCTTGTGATTTGGGTATCATCCAGGAAGGAAATAAAAGGTAGCTGGGTATCCTTGTGTAAATTCTGGTGTGGTTCTATTGGGAAGAGTTCCCAATGTGGTTTGCTATCAGTTGAGCACATTGAGCAAGGCTGCAGTTCCCCAGTTATTTCTTGGATTCCTTCTGGTCATCTTCTGACGCCTTGGTTTGTGGGCAGGGATAAAATGCTTCATGTTTCCAGTGGAATGTATGGAGGAGCTGCTGCATGTTTTCAGGGGAGTGGGAGCTTAAAAGCCTTCCAGAAAAAAGTACTGAAGGAATTTTGGGCAAATGAACTAGTACTTGGGAAACAAGAAATGGCTGCCAGTTTCCAAGGGGCAGTCTTTCCCTTTTCTCCTTTTCTGTAGAGGAAAAATGGAAGTACAAAGTCAAAACAGCTGCCAGCTCTCCTCTGGTTTGGCTGAGAAAACACCAAGAGGAAGAAGAAGGTGTGAATAAGTAAATACCCCCAGAGGAGAGAGGGAGGTAATAGCAGAGGGAAATGAAACATTGAAGAATTGCAAAAGATCAAAGTCCTCTGCAAGCCCCTGCCTGCTGGTCACTGAAGATCCCATGAAAGCTTCGGATTGGTCTATGGTCTCCCATGATGTACATACTTAGGTAATCCCTGTCATGAGTAGAGGAACTGCCGAAAGTGTCCTCCAGCATCTTTTCCACCTTTTTGCCTTGAAGCGTTAGAAGAGCCTTTGCCTCAGTGGGGTCGTCTGTTTCTGTTGTTAGGTGTTGGCCTGTTTGATGTGAAACCCGAAGTGATTAAATGTTCTCAGGAACTTTGTCCCTTGGCGTTCTGTGGAACTTGGCTAACAGATAGAGGCATACTGCAGCTTCTCTGAGGAGAATGTTAGATGCATATACTGTGCGTAGATACTGTTCCTACGCTGTGTGTGTCATGTATCTTTTCTATTTTGAAAGTGTGAGACTGAAAGAAAGAAAGTGAAGAAGCTGGTAGAGTTGAAACGCCCAGTCGAACTGCGTCTGGACCAAGAAATGAAAAGAAACATCGAACTGCAGAAAGACTGTAAGAGGTATGGCTTTTTAGCATGGTGAAGAGGTATCCCTGAGTAGAAGTCAAGCTTTATTGAACTTCAGTGTAAAAACAGGTGTATGTAACTGTGAGAAAATTCAAGCCCCATGTTAGTTCTTGCAGGGTGCTTCTGTGCACGAGTCCATAGTTTTCAATAGCTGCCAAAAGAGCTGCAAATGCAGGTTGCTGTGCAGTTCTCCTGGGGGGGGGGGAAGGAAGTCTTTTATTCCTCTTTTCAGGTGAAATTTGGACCTTTCAAGGGGTTTGTGGCACAGTAATGCTGTTTTTTTCTCAGTAATTGCTGGTGTGTAAAGCACGTTAAAGATGAAGCAAGCCAGGTCTGCGCTGTTTACGTAAGAGTATGTGAAAAAGGCCGGTTGTTCCTTTGCTTCATTGTTTCCTTGACTCATTTGGTGTGCAGGTTGAAGAAGCTTCTGAGCAGAGCTACGAAGAACCTAAGGGCATATGAGGAGAGAGAGATGGAGTCCCAGCTTAACTTGCAGGGAGAAATGAAGAACAGGTATTCTGAAATGGTCAATGAAGTTGGTAGATTAAGAACAAAGGTGAGCTCTGGTTTGTTTGGGGTTTTTTGGTGGTGGTGTTTTTTCTTTTGAAAAACCTGTGTTATTCTTTCCCTGTACTACTTTTCATGCTGTTGATTTTTTTTCTTTGCTGTATGTTAGAAGCGACTGCATTTTCTTGATGCTCCTTCTACTGTTACAGTAGTAGATGTCTATAACTAATACTGATGTAGTTATCATGGGTAAAGATGAAAACATAATGTGCAAAGCAGTATCTGCAGGGGCACATCAAGGGCACGCTGTTCTGTAGAGGAAGGGCGAGCCGAGAGTCGCAGCAAGGCTGGCAGGGTCCATGACCTCATGGGCAGTCCCACAGGCCCTCACCAAGAAGAGCAGAATAGGTCCGGTGACAGCAAGCAGGGTCAGCCAAGAGTGCAGATCGCCAGGCCAGTCCATAGGGACTGCAGTCCTACCAGGATGTCACGTCCATGGGTGAGGTTCAGGGCTGAGAGCAGTAAGGCTCGGCACAGGCCTGGCTGCAGCTTGAGGCCATGGCAGCGTCTTCTAGGTCTTACAGGTGAATTCCTTCTCTGGAAGAGAGGGAATTAACACCACCATTACTGGGAACAACTGTATGAAGTTGGCTTTGCCCAAGGTCACCCCTTGAGCTCTGTCTTAGGCAGGAGTTGAGCAGAAGGCAGTTCAGGTTTTGCTTTTCTAAACGGTGTCGCTGTTTCCCAGGGCACGATGCAGTTGAGGCGATGCAGAAAAAATTCTGTAACTTATTGCTTGCTAGTAGCTGTCTCGGCCCATCTTTCCCTTGTCACGGGCACCCAGAAGTAGAGTTCCCAGAAGTGCTTTTGAGGTTGCTCTGGCTGTTCAGTAGCACGTAACCTCTTATCTACTTCTCCGCTCATTGCTCAGATTTGTTGCTAGAGCAGCCATGTTTCAGAGCTACGTTCGTATTTGGAAGGCATTGTAGAATGAGTCAACTGCCTTTGCAGTGGCTCATTTTTAGTCCAGAAGTTAGTAGTGGGTTTGTGTTTCTGTTGGAGAGTTGTTTCGAATGACAGGGAAGGGCGTTACATTTAGGCGGTTTTAGATAAGTCTAAAGTTTCTACTTTGTTAGAGACTCTTTCAGGTGTTTAGTATGCTGGTTTCCTCCACTTGTATTAAAAAAAGACAGGGTATTATGTTTTATCTTCAACTGGTACAGAAAAGGTATGTTTCTGGAGGGGGGAAGAGGAGGATAGAGCTGTAGTTGACCGTTGGGACTTACTGAAAGTCTGATATTTCCTGCAAATTTTTGAAAACAAACTGCGGCTTTGACCCAAAGAGAATATGTCTTCCTCCACCACCGCTGTAAAAGCTGTGTTCTGAACCACTATTTACAAATCTTTCAGTGTAATGGAAAAAAAAGAGCATCTGTTTCTTGTCTTGTCAGTTCTGTAATGAAGCTTTGATTGTGTTGACAGCATGTAAAAATTCCTCTAAAGCATGACACGTGTTGTTTCTGATGAAACCAGAAGGTGGCTAGGTATGGGTGTGTGTGATTTCCCATGAGCATATGAGCATCTCATGGAAGAATAGCCTTCGTGCTTTTCCACTTAGCCCTGTGCGTGAAATGCTGCTAGTTTGGCACCTCTCGGTCCTCTTGATACCTACTGCAGAAGAACTGAGAAAGGATGGGAGCCTGAGGAATCCTATCAGGAATGTTGTGAAAGCTGTTCTTGTTTTAAAAGAAGAGACTGGTTTCACTTTGGTTTTAATACTGAGTCAGCAGATGGTAAATACAGCCTCGATGGCCAACCCCTTTACTGATTTTCACAGAACTGAGTAATTGTAGATCTGAGTTCCCCGTTTTCGGGGGTTGGGGTTTTTTTTTTTTGCTGTCTACAGGTTGGTGAACTTTCCCAGCAGCTGGAGATAGAGTCTAAAAAGTGCATGCAGCTAGAAGCACAAAATCAGGATTTGCGAGAAGAGTTGTCCACCATGCGTGGGAACCATGAAAAACTGAAGAAGAGCAAATGCCAGCTGAAAGAAGAGGTGGCTAACCTGAAACATCGTTTGGAGACTAACATGGTGGATCGCAGCCAACTAGAACAATATAAAAGAGAGATGGAAGAACGAGCCGGCCAAGAGATAAGACAAAAACTACAAGAAGTCAATCTGGTTTTGCAGGCAAGTGAATTTCTCACGTGTGTCTGTAGTCTCTATTACGTACTTCTGTTGTGGTTGTCATTTTTTTAGTATTTTAGTTTTGGTGCCTGATTCTGTCTGTTAATGCTGTACTTCTGTCTTTCGTAAAGGGCAGTGGGAGAAGAGAATATGGTTGGGCAAGAGTGCTTTCATGTGTGTGTAATGTGCCTGCAGGTCCCTGAATCAAAAGCTTGCCCAAAGTAGATTTCTGTTTTGCAGTTCTTGGGGGGCGTGGTGGGGGGCGTTATCACTGTCCGCTGGTCGTGTTCATCCTTGAATGGGTATTGTAACTTCCAGTTGTCATGGCCAGGCATACAGGTCCTCATTTGCCATTGTACGGGGAAAAGTGCTCAGAAAAGAAGTCACCAAAGTTGCGGGGTGGGGGGTGGAGATGAGGGATCCTTATAATTTCTTTGAGGAATCCTTTTCTATATGCGCTGTCCTACAGAGATGGTGTTCTCTCATTAGTAGCTTTGATGAACAATAGTGCTAAGAGGGGGGCTCTTTCTGAAGAACTACTTAATGTGGTAGTTCCAGGGTTCTGCCTTGATTGCTGATGGTAGTGAGGAGGCACAGTTGCCTCACTGAGTGAAGCTGGGCCCCTTGAAATTGGGTACGTGCAATTGACTGGCAGGGAGAATTCTCTTCTTCTTTGCAGTGGTTGAAAGTGCGTTATCTGCTTCAGATGCAGGCAGCCTCCCAGGACAGATTAGAACAAATCAGAGCCAGTCATCACGCTTCACTGAGAAACCAGCTAAAACACAGAATTAGAGATCTTGAATGTGCATTGGACAGGATAAAAAATACGCAACAAGACAGTATTCTTCAAAAAGAATCCATGCAGGCAGCAGTGGAAAGGTACAAAGAGCTGTACCTGGAGGAAGTAAAAATAAGAAGATGCCTAGCAAATAAACTGGAAAGGTAAGTTTATGCTTTTTTGGAGTGGTAATAAGAGACTACTTTTTCCTCATGCATTTTCCTCCTAAAATCCCTCTTCTGCATCTGGTAGCATTATGTATGTAAGCATAAGAAGGCATATTTCCGAGGAAGGTAGCTTAAGACCCTTTCCCTTCATTAGAACTGTCTTCATTTCTCTTTAGTGTTCCAGCAGTAACACCACTGATCATGGCATTAATAGGGTATTCTGTGTGTGGCAGAAAAGATAAATTTCATGTCCTTTATTGCTTGAATAAGGATAGGCACTTCGGAGAACAGAATTTGATTCTGTGAAGAAAAAAAAAAAAAAAAATTTTTTTTGGCTTCCATTTTAGCAGCGTGTCTGAGGTTTGAGCTTTCCTTGGGAAAGGAAGGGTAGTCCAGAGTTCTTATGCAGGTGACGTACCTTTCAGAAGAAGCTGTGCAAACACGTGGTGTTCACAGATTGTTTTGAAGCCCTAATGCTGAGAAGTCCTAAGTGTTGGTAACTCTTGCTGCTCCTTGCAGGTAGCGTGACTTCCTAGAAATATGCTCTCCGCAAAAACTTCAGATCAAATTATATTCTTGTTTTAGAGGCTTTTAGTCCCTTCCACTTTCAGAAGTCAAAGAATACTCAGAGACCTGGGGGGTGACTTTGCAAAAGTGTCATTACCAGAGATAATTCTTTGTATGCTTCTGAATGTTTCAGAGCTAATGAGAGACTAGCAGAAGCTAATGCTAAGCTCCTTCAGGAGCGCCATAGAAGCAGACCTTTAATCGCAAGCAGCATTGTCAGTGGAGGCCTGGCTGCAAGTCCAGTTCTGTATTCAACTGAAGTGGGACATCTTGGCAACCATTTGGCACTGAACAGAAGTCTAAGTCTAGGAGGAAGCTTCCTAAGCCAAACCGGGAACGCATTATCATCAAGAAACAGGGTTGAAGCCTATGTGGCTAAGGTAAGAATTTTGAAATACTATTCTCAACTACTGCTCAAGAGTATCTGTAAGCAAGGTTATGCTTTTTAGCCAGAAGTTAGAATCCATTTATAGTTCCAAACTCTCTGGTCTAATATGCCCAACCAAGTGCTCATCATCAAAACAGTTCACAACTATATGTGGTAGGGGTGACGACTTTTGGTCATCAAGGTTGTACAAATTTTCCAAGAGTGCTCAAAACCCAGAAGATTCTGAAATCTAAATAATGAGCTGTGTAAGTACATTCTTTTACAAGAGAAACTGTGATAAAGAATACTGTGGCCTAGGAAGTTCCCAGCTAAGCTCTTCATTAAATTTTAATGTATAGTATGTATGACCTGTTTAAAATGGCTAACTTGGAATGCAAAATCCCATCAGACATCTTTCTTTGAGACGCCTTTTCCTTCCTGACTGATCTTCATTCTCGCGGTTTCTTCACTGGAACTTGTTTTAGTACATTAATAGCCATAAAAGGATGCTTCAAAAATAGGATGATATGAACGGGCTCGCCCAATTTCTCACTTTATACTTCAGTGCGGGGTGTATACTATGTATAGGAGGCATTTGTTTTTGTAGCTCCTGCTATGTGTTATTACACGAACAGGTAAAATTAGCTACTCTTCAGGAAGTCTTCACAGCTTTCTAATTTTGCAGCAATGCTGCAACCTCTGCAATACTTCTGGTCAAAGTATGCCCTGTAATTAGCAGTCAGTGTGATAGCACATCCCTCACAGAATGGTGAACATTATATTGTGAGACTTGGAAACCAGATGTCAATAGTTGTAATCAGTTTCCCACCTAGCATAGGATTGAGGCATGGACAAGCTTCTGTGTTCAGTCGGTGTTCTATCCCTCATGCATTCTGGTGCTGAATGAATGTGAGAAGTATTCATTCACTTTTTTTAAGTCCATCTCAGTTCAGTGGTCCCACCCACCTTGGAAAGAATCCATGTCATCAATGCGACTACATACTGCACCTGGTTTAAGGAAAAAAAAAAAAAAGCCCAAACCCAACAAAACAAAAACGGACAGTGTAGGTAATGCGTAGCAGCGGCAGTTAAGATGAACGATTCTGTATCACTGTGAATGTGTTTTTCAGGTCAGAGGGTGGCCATACATTAGGGAAAGAACTCGGGAGGCAATTGGTACTGTACCATCTGCAGGGGCTATTCAGCAGGCAAGCAGTAGAAAGGAGGCAAAATTCAGGGACCCACTGCAAAAGTGAAATAAGGAGAAGGCCAGGACGAGGGAACAAGAGGGGTAGGGAGCAGGGAACAAGTGAGGACAAGAACGGACAGAGAGGTGGGAGCAAGATGTTACAAGAAGAAAAAGGCAAAGGAGGAAACCATCACACTTCTAGGAAAAACACTGCCCTAGTTTAAAAGAAAAGGGTTAACAGGTGTGCCTTTGTTGAAGAAGAAGAAACAGGAAAAAAAGACAGTAAAGGGGGAGAAAGTGGGAGTACCCGGTGCTTCTTAACTGAATTACAGCAACATTCTTCAAGTAGTCCTTTCCATCTTAATTTTCCAGAAGAAACTGGAAGTCTCTGAGCATCTCAAAGTTTTTGTCAGTGTCAGGATAGATACCTTTACTGGTTTACTAGCTTCCCTTAAGTATATTCCAGAGATTAAATATTTTAAAAGGCTACTTCATAGCTCATTGGTTTTTATACCGTTGCTAATATATGCAGATATATATTTCAAATCATTATATAGGCTGCTTCAACGTCTTGTGAAAAATGGTTTCCAAATATACTTGTGACAAACATTTGAGCTAATTCCAAGAAAAGCGTGCATTAGATCTGAGGATGGTGATACTGTTCTCACTCAGTGTCCTGACCTCAGCAGCACCCATAAAGTTTCTTTTCAGAGCATATGTCTCTCATTTTGTGATGGATTGCTGTGCTGGGGAATACTTTTAAGTTTTGGTACTGTTTTCTGAGGCTTCGCTTTTAAGGTTTAAAAAAAAAAAACAGAACACAAAAATACCCGTCAGCCTTGAGCAGACTCTCAAGGAAGTTGAAGAATGATTATGTATGACATTTCCCCAGTCTCCAATTACTGATGTGAGGTGAGGTTTTGTTTGCTAGTTTGGGGGCTTTCTTATGTACCTAAATGTCTCCATCGTAGTGCAGTTTTGTTAGTAGGACTTAATCCCCTGAAGTCCCCTCTGATCTTGTTTACAACCTACAGAGAGTTTTAGTTCGTGTCAAGAGAGGAGCTGAGGATAATTTGCTCTTACTAGACACAGTTTGTCTTCTCGTGATTAGCTTCTAATTCTAATATAGTATTAAATTCTAAAGTTTTCTTCCTTGAATGAAGGTGAGTAAAACTATGGCTAAATCCTCAGAGAACTTTCCCATTTCTTACCATTTCTACCAGGTTGTCTTAAGAAAAAGCTGGAATTCCCAGCATGCCTGTTTTCCCTCAATCAAAGCAGAAGGCTGGTCTCTGGGACTCGGAATTATCAGTGTGAATTTGTCCTCTCTGTTACTAAATGCAGCTGCATGTCCTTTCATGATATTTCTTCCCGTAATCACCAGTTAGGGAACAACTGGGACTAATTGTAATGGCGCTGTCTGTAGCCCCAAGTCACTCAATGTTCAATGTATTCCGCAAAGTCTGAAAACGTGATCTTCTCTTTCAGAGTGCTTCAGAAAAAAGAAACAGGGTTCTCAGAGGTGCAGTAGTTGCTAGAGGACATGCATCTAAGTGGGTATTTCACTTAGAACTGCTGGTTTCAGTTTCCTCAGCTGGGTGCGGTATGTCATTAACAGCGTTTGAAGCCATACCGTATCTCTGAGGAGCTGAAAGTACAGAATTCCTGACACGTGCGTCTACAAGAAGAGGATTGAACTGGAAAATAGGGCTTTAAGTCGGGAAGTAACAACAGGGGAAAACCACATGTATCCCTCTGCATAAAATAATGGGTGATCAATCTCCATCAGTTTCCAAATGCAGAATTACCAGATGCACAGTCTGTGCTGTCATTTTTGCAGGAGTCCCGTGCCATTCAGGAGACAAGTTGGAAGATGAGGAAAGAATGCAGAGATTACAGTTCTAGTCTATTTTGAAGTGCTTTGCAGGTTGTGCTGCTTAGTACTCTGCCTGTTCACCAGATTATGTAAAGACAGAAGAGTTTCTCTGACTCTAAGCCGTTTCTTCACTTCACTGTTTGCTTGAATTATGCCTCAAATTTTTTCCAGTAACCTGGTTCCCTTCTACAGAATTTGTCTTGCCTTTAAATTCAAGCTGAGCAGTGCTTTTTTGGCTGGAGATTACGAATGCTCCTGCCACTAAAGCTCGTAATGACAGGGAGTTAAGGAGCTTAAATTGCAGTATGCCTCAGGTAGTCATCTTGCACTTCTTTTTTCAGTCAGAGCTCGCTGTGCAGATTTAGTGTTTCTCGCAGTAGCTTCCTCAAGGTGAGAAAGGCTATCTGAAGTACAGGACATCTCGTTCTTAAGAGGAGGATGTTTATGTAAATTTGGTTTGCGCAAAAGCTTTGAAATAGCTTCAGGGGCAAGGAGGTGAAAATACTTCGCACTGCTGTTACTCAAAATGCTGGTATTAATTCTTTGTCCATGCAACTGTTGGAAAAAACATTGGTAAATGATGCTGATTGCGAACAAGAGGAAGAAGTGCTACTCTGGCAAGTGGACACAGTTGCTTCTTTTAGACATAACTAAGGAATTTGGAGTTTAAAGGCTTGAATGATTTCACAGTTTTTCTAAACCACTACTTAACATGAGGCAAATGTCAGTGATTATGCATATAGCCTTACACTTTGAAGATGGCCATGTTGCAAGCTCAGCAAAAAATGAGAATTTTATTCTTAAAAAGAACATGAAGAAGAAATGTGTTCCATTACAGCATAGCCCCTTCCCCCTTATCAAATATATATGCTACAGAAATTAATAACCTTGAAATGGAAGTGCAGCAGTATCTTGAAAAATAAAGAAGTTCGTATTGACACAAGCTCATTAACCAGTAAAATCCCAATCACATGCAAATGTCTTTGGGTTTTTTTGGTTGGTTTTATTTTTATTAGAGCTCCAGTAATGAAGAATAAATTACAAGTACTTGAAAAATTCTGTGCATGTAATTACAAACAGTAACTGTAGCGACTAGCAGTCCGTTATGTTCTGCAAGGAGGTTGGCTGAATTTATTTCATGAATTGTGAATTTATTTCATAGTAGGACTTGTGTCATAAGAAGGATGTAAATGTGTATTGCCTGTTCTTTACAGGAGTAGAGAGATCTTTGACGGGGTCTTTTTTTCTTTCATGATCTGGTCTACTGACTCCCGAACTGCTCATGAATTGGCATGTTGCCATCCAGAACTAAACTGAATCAAGCAGATGAAACACAAATATTGTAGCAGTCTTTGCATTGTTAGCTTTTTTACTTGCTTCGTTTACGTGTAGGCCATGTTCTTATTTCTCACTGAAGACCTTTGAACTTAAGGCCATTTTTCTTTCTTCTTCAGCTCCTTAATCAAAAATCTGTTCTTCTCTCTCTTCTCTGCAGCGAGATACATGACAAGGTTTGTAGCCAGCATTGTTTAATGTTGGGTGGTATTTTGTACTGGAAACGTTTAGTCTATTTATGCTGTTAGGTTTTGATTGAAACTTACTGATGCGTTCACATTTTCCTAATACTGCAAATATTTTGAACTTGCTAGTTTGTCCAAGTGAAAGAATGGCTGCTGCAGAGTACTTTCATGCTTTATGTATTTGTAATGTTACGGCTTCGGATGTTTAACTACCACAGTAAGATGACAGTGCATGGATTTCATCTGTTACAATGGAACTTCTTTAAACTACAGGAGCAGGCTGGTTTAGCTTCCTTGCCAGTTCTGATATTCAAAAAGTTCTTGGTAGTAACAGCGGTTGTGTCTGGAGTACCAGTACTGTTCTGAAGTTGAGTTGCTAGAGCCTGAGTATCATGTCATGGAGTCTTACAGGATCCAACTTACTCTGTGCTCAAACAATCCATGTGGGTAAGTAGAAGTCAGCACTGCTTTCTGAAAAAGAATTCTTGAGACGGTGACTGCTGCAAGGGAACCCAGTATGTTACTGCCTGGAGAGATGTGCAGTGAGAAGAGAATGACCTGCTCAGGAGGTTTGGGATAGTCAGCTGTGATGCCTTTTCCAGGGGCTTGGGGGGAAGAACAGTGGAGGCAAGTTATAGTCCTCAAAGGTGTATTTTGCCTGGCTCTGTATTCCCTATTCAGAAATCAGTGTGTTGGCTTTATTTCCACCTATTTCTCTTTCCTCAGGCATGGATGAGATTCACAAAGGTGTAACTGGAATGAATAAGAGGAAAACAAGATTTTTTTTTTTCTTCTCTTGATTCATCCACACATGTTGTGGAGGGTCCTGTGAACCTTCTGGTCATGGTGAGGGCTCCAGAAACCAGGGAAAGTGGTTTCTTCTAACGCCTCAACTACTGCTGCTTTGCTTAGGATAGGCCCTGGGTTTGGGCCATCTTTTGGTCCAGGCATTAGTTTTCCTGCTTTTTTCTGTTACCTCTGTCTCATTTCATGTGTTAGGAGGTCCCTTCTCCCCAGGATTTTGCTGCTGCTTGTACCTGCTTGAAAAGAATTAGAGGTTTGGGGATCTGGGGGGGCCTTTTCTGTTGTTCTTTCAGCTCTGTGCTCCCCTCTTCTAGCTGTGAAGGCACAGACTATTCCAAGGAAGTACCACTGAGTGGTGTGGTTCTCCTGGAGGAGCTGGTGAATTTGGTCGCAGCTATCCCTGTAGGCCTGGAGAGAGGGCCCTTCCCTCCCCTTTGCTGGTTTACGGCCCCACTTCTTTGGCCTTTGGAGTTACTGCCTGTTACTGCTCCTCTTGCGAGGGTATGCAGATTGCTTCCCTTCCTGAGGCTTTTGCCTGTTGAGTACATTGTACAGTGTTTCAGTTCTTTGTGGTGGTGGTGGTGGTGGTCTGTTGCTCATTTCATAAAATAAAGACTTATTCCCCCAGGGATTCAGGACTAAAATCAGAGAATCACAGGATGGGCGAGGGTGGAAGGGGCCTCGGAAGATCATCTAGTCCAGCCCCACCCCTGCTCAAAGCAGGGTCAGGCATAGCAGGTTGTTCAGGGTTATGTCCAGCTAGGTTTTGTACATCTCCAAGGATGGACACTCCACAACCTTTTCTGGGCAACTTGTTCCAGGGTGTGACCACGCTTACAATTTAAAAAGGAAAAAACCCCAAATTTCCTTATGTTAAAATGAAATTTCCTCTCTTTTGATTTGTGCCCATTCCTCTTGTTCTTTTACTTGGCACCACTGCCAAGAGTCTGGCTCCATCTTCTTTACTCACCCCACCAAGTATTTATATACATAGATAAGGTCTCCCTGAGCTTTCTCTGCTCCAGTAAAGAAACAGTCACAGCTCTCAGCCTCTCCACATAGCTCACGTGGTCCAAGTCCTTCAGCATCTTCGTGGCCCTCACAGGCCTGGAAGCTGTGTGGTATCTATTTTGAAATTCACTTCTATGTGTCACAGACTTGATGGAAAAAATGTAGGAGCCACAAGTATCATCAAATGTAAACAGCAGCATATAGCGCTTGGACTATGACTCTTCAGAAGATCTGACTTCTTCTTATGAAGACTTTGAAGTCAGAATCATAAGTGAGAATAACTTAATTGGTAGCAATAACCACCTTCTAGGGGAGAAAGGAGTAAGTGCTCCTTAAGCTGATTTTGGTTACGTAATAAACCCCCCAGCTCTTGCTGTGTAGAAGCTGTAGCTGCTGCTATTGTTTCTTCGTACAAAGTTTGCAAGAAAAAGTCATGTGTGTTTTTCTATTCTCTGTGTGTCGTGGTATTGGCAATAACAATAAAGAAGAATCTTGGTGTGATCTGCAGGAGCTCTTTCAATTTTCCATCTTAAAGTGGAGCAAAGAAGAATATTGGCGCATGCTTTTTTCTATACAATGGTATATGTCAATCCTGCAGCAGCTGCTTTTGCACTTCTCTTACGAAGTTGCAGAAGCCAGCCTCAGCTGAATTTGTCCCTATGGATGGCATTTGTGCATATCTCAGCATTTAGCTGACATTCTGCTCATGTATTTGATGATAGACTTTTCCCATACCTTCATTGTAATAACACCACTGTGCTTCTTTCCTGTATATTTTCTAAATGCCCGGTTATAGTCCAGCTGGTGAGTTACAGGTTGTTTTGTGCTACAGTTAATGTTGCTCAGCAATGAGAGTGCTACAGCCTGGCTGACCAAGAGTTTCTCTTCATTAAAAATCAAACCCCAAACCAAGATGTCTGTATTTGGGATGGTATTTGTAGTTTTTATCACATGGTATGTGGGGGTTTTAAGATTGTTTTAGAAGTTTAAAGTTACAAAACGGTAACTTTTATAATACTAACTGTATGTTTTCTATATAATTCTAGGTACAGCAGGAACTGGAGGAAAAAATCACTAAAGAACTTGAAGAGGGTAATGTGTCATTGTGTTAGGAGTGTTTTTAAGGAAACAGATGACTGTTCCTAACTCTTGAAAATAATGGCTTGAAAGCTGTCAAGTTCTTGTGCTAAGTACAGGGGTTTTTTCTGCTAGCTTGCCAGTTCAGACTTGAATGTGAAAACTTCCTGCTTACCAACATACTGGGTAGAATGTTATGCGGTTGCCTGAAAAAAACCAAGCACAAAGAAAACTAACCCGTTTCCCCCACACAGGTACACTTGGCTTAAGCTGAAGTCACCTTTCACTAGAGTTAATCCTCAAGCACATATATCAAATGTAAAAGAAGCCCTGGGAAAAGATTTTTGTAGACTTCAGCTGTTACTTCTCCTTCCATGTACATCAAGTGCATTCAGCACTAAACCATACCATACACATTCTCTGCTGTTAGTTCTTGATTTTTGCCATGGGTCTTATTCATTGCTTATATTTGTAGCTTATATGTTGCGGTCTTTTTTGAATAAGCAAGAAGAATATAATCAGTGACAAAAGATAGCCTTCCTTTAGGAAAAGATCATTCAGTAGTGTTTAGGCAAACGTGAGTGGAATGCTTGTAATAGGTAGCATAAAACATGGGCTGTAATGTAAGGCCAGGTGTCCAAAGAGGAATTCCACCCATTTCACAGTTGTTCCTCCAGAGTCACTACTTTGCAGTGACTGGTGCTGTTTCAAAGCAAGTAGCCCCTGAGAGCATCTCCTTCTGTTCCTGTATGCTTTTAATCATAGAGAGAGCATTCAACTGCAGCTTCGTAGCTCTTTCCATGTGTCTGAATGGGCACAAAGCCATTGCATTGCATCCGTGTGCATTTTGAACATAATTACACACCTGCTAGGAGTCAGAGTATGTTTGGTTTGGGGACCTTGTCTGAAAAAGGTGGCTGGAGAAAGATGGTGAAGGTGGGTTTACTTCCACCGAGTATGTGTTTTCATGGAGGAAAGAGGGTTTTGCCAGGGCGAGTTACAAAGACGCCCCTCAGAGAAGGTGCCAGGCTGGGAGACTTGTCCTGGCCTGACTGCAGTGCAAAGATGTTTGCGTTTTCACGGGCAGCTTCTTTTAAAGTTTGTCACAGCGAATGCAGAAGCTGATTTTTAGGAGTAGTGTTCCAATAAATCACTGGTTTGAACACTTAAGGAAACAGACACTTGAGGTTGAAGAGGTCTCTGCAGGGGGCTAAATTTAGCACTGGTGTAACTGAGAGTCATTTGTGAGTTCCCTGAAGATGTTCAGCGTGAGGCCTCTGGAATGTCTTTCACTAGCTTTAAAAGTACTGTTGACTAATAAGCATGTGTGGAAAAAAATGTGTTTCTCCCTTTGTGCCTAGCCCTTTCATTGTTATGTTCCTTTGGAAGTTTTTAAATCTTTCTGGATTGTAGTCTCTCCAGTTACCCATAATGTTTTTACAGTGACTTACTTGGCCCTGTCTACTATAAAAGTAACACCAGGAATCTTGTCTCTTTTCTCCCTAGCCACTGCTGAACTTGAAACTGGATCTGCTGGAGCTTCTCCCATGGTATCTACTGATGGATCTTCAAGAAATGTCCATGTTGACCAGGATCCCCTTTGCAGGGCAATACAGGAGTACCGTGATGTTTTAGCCAAAAATCATCTGATTTGAACAAAATGCTAGGCAAAGGCTCGGGAAATAATTTTGTTTACATAGCGCATCTGTGGTTTCCCATCCTTCAGATTGTTCAGATGTGAAAATGTGGGGGTTTTTATTATCTGAATATAAATTCTAAGTCTATTAAATGGATGTCAAGCACGTTGCACTTACCTGATGGTTTATTGATGCACAGTTGTTTTATTTTGCACTCACACTAAGAACCATATCTATTTTTTCTGACTGGCAGATTGACTACTCTTGAGCTTGACAGAACTGTCAGAATGTTTCTTATTAAGGTAGAGGCATTATTTTGCTCCACTCATGTTCTTGTGTTTTAACAAAAGCATTCCCTTTGTTCTGTTTAATCCCTTCACTCTATGTGTTTTTAATGTTTCCAGTGTTATTTTAATGCTTAGGACATTATTTGATGTGCTTGGAGCCCGCTGCTTCGGTCCTGATGCAGTGAATATTTCTGCTGCTAAAGTGAAGTTTTAGCAGTGTTCAGGCTGGACAATAGGGCACTTTACATTGCTGTCACTTTATGCGCCTTGGGTTTAAAACTACTGTGAGTGTATAGTAGTGCCGAGAAAGTGATGTGGTCTTTTTGGTACGTTTGTTTTGTATCGCAGAACCACAGAATGGGTGAGGTTGGAAGGGACCTCTGGAGGTCATCTGGTCCAGCCCCCCTGCTCAAGGAGGACCACCTAGAGACGGTTGCCCGGGACCATGTTGTCTTTTGAGTATCTCCAAGCATGGAGACTCCACAGCCTCTGCGGGCAGTGCTGGCTCACCCTCACGGTGAAAAAGTGTTTCCTGATGTTCAGACAGAACCTCCTGTGTTTCAGTTTGTGCCCATTGCCTCTCATGGTATTCATGTTG
>JAZGTQ010000240.1:0-25163 GCA_037953605.1 Necrosyrtes monachus | reverse complement strand
TACTCTTCAGACATTATAACCTACTGGAGAGCATTTGGCCATTTCAGTGTTGTTCTGCAAGATTGCTCCTGAGGGTTACCCCCCTAAAGCTGTTTAGATAAAGGACTACTCCAAGTTCACTTTTCGGGACATCAGGACATGCCCGAAACATTCCACAAATAGCTACGCTTTATGTCACGTCTACTCCTGTGTGCAACAGCTATCCCAAAGCACCTGGGACGTACCCGCTATGGCCTTTTGGCACGTACCAACCATGCTGAAGCTTGCTAATGGTTGCTTTAGGACTCAGTACCTCAGCAGTAATATGATGGATATTATTCCTGTCATACTTGCAAACCTGTGGGATCATAGCATCTTTCAGATGTGGGGTGACCAACAGGCCTCTAAGTTCAGGATGTGAAAAGACACTTTTCATAGTCTCGCCATCAGAAGCTAGAACAAGCCATCGATAAAGACAAACTCATTTCCAAGTCATAGCCTGCCTGCTTCAAAAGTGGGTGGAAGCTCAGGAAGATGGCCACATGCAATCCCTACAGATCTGCAGGACTATAGCGCAGTGAGGGGAAATCCATCTAAAGCAATTTGGCATCGGTGTCCTGAAGGTGGTTTAACTACCTGCATCCCCAACACAACTGCTGCATTTCAGAGATACAGCATACCTAATTGTGCCGGGGGTTGCTGATGGAGCAAACATTCCCATCAAAATACGACTTTGCATTTTAGAGGCCCCACAATGTTACCTTTCAGGATACATTCCCAAATCAGCAACAAGGCATCCATATGATCAGATAACGGGTATTTGCTTAAATAACTCAAAACTCCATCAAGCTTCAGAAAAGCAACAATTTTGAGCATTCCCGTGGTTTTTACTTGACAGTGGATACTTCCCTCAGTCTGACCGTTCCAGAAGCTAGTCTCCTGGCCCTTCGTCACAGCAGTACAGTCAGTAGCGTGGATGGATAGCTGCACCTTGCTGCTTGATAGAGGAGTCCTACAGCACAGACAGTTTTGTACCAAGCCTAGAAAGTCCAATTATCAGAGGCAAACAGCCCGCGAATACGTTGCTGCCACTAGATGGCAAAAAGCACACATGGCAAACAGCAACTCGTTTCTCAGAGGAGAGCTACTATTCTCTTCACTCAGGGGAGTTCGTCCCTTCCTCGGGCAGCACAGGCTGGAAGGCAACAAGGCAGCACAAAAGCCCTGTCCAAGCATGCACCGTGCCTTTGGAAAAGCGGCGTTGGGTCCCGCCGCTGCCTAATTATCCACTTCCGTCTGCATGGAGTTGTGTTGTAAAGCTAGCTATCAAAAAAAAAAAAAAAAAAAAAAAAAAAAAAGCTGCAGCTGGAGACCCCACAGGGTCATGGCTGTGTGCTATAGGGCACCTGACCAGGAAGAACAAGCGAATCAGGCCCTCTGCAGCCAGAGAGGAGAAGCCTCTCGTTCGCAGGCCCCGGTCCTCACGGGGGACTTCAACCACCCTGATACCTGTTGGAGGGACAACCCAGCAAGACATAAGCAATCCAGGAGGTTCCTGGAGTGCATTGAGGATAACTTCCTCCTCCAAGTGACAGAGCAGCCAACAAGGAGAGGTGGACCTCATACTCGCTAACAACAAGGGGCTCGTCAAGGATGTGAAAATCAAAGGCAGCCTTGCCTGCAGTGACCATGAGATAGATGGTGGACTTCAGGATGCTGAGGGTACAGAGGAGAGTGGAAAAGCAAGCTCGCAACCCTGGACTTCCAGAGAGCGGACTTTGGCCTCTTCAAAGATCTGCTTGGGACTGTCCCATGGGATAAGGCCCTGGAGGGAAGAGGGGCCCATGAAAGCTGGTTAATATTCAGGGATCACTTCCACCAAGATTAAGAGAGTTCCATCCCGACAAGCAGGAAGTCTGGCAAAAATGCCAGGAGGCCTGCGTGGATAGCTTGAACAAGGAGCTCCTTGTTCAAACACAGAAAGGAAGCATAGGGAGGCTGGAAGCAAGGACAGGTAACCTGGGAGGAATATACAGAAACCTTGTCTGAGCATCCAGGGATGAAGTTAGGAAAGCTAAAGCCCAAATGGCCTTGAATCAGGCCAGGGATGGCAAAGACAAGAAGAAGGACTTCTTTAAGCATGGAGGCGACAAAAGGAAGACCAGGGAAAATGTGGGCCCATCGCTCAACAAGATGGGGGAGCTGGTTACACAGGACATGGAAAAGGCGGAAGTACTGAATGTCTTCTTTGCTTCCGTCTTTACTAGCAAGGCCAGCCTCCAGGACTCCCCGGTCCCAGACACCAGGGGAAAATGTGGAGCAAGGAAGATGTCCTCTTGGTGGAAGAGGCTCAGCTCAGGGAATACTTAAGCAAACTGGACATAAATAAGGCCATGGGCCCTGACGGGATGCACTCATGAGTGCCAAGGGAGCTGGCTGATGTCATTGTGAAGCCACTCTCGATAATCTTTGATCGATCATGGCGACTGGGAGCAGTGCACAAAGACTGGAGGAAAGAAAAGGTCAATCCTACCTTCAAGAAGGGCAAAAAGGAGGACCCAGGGAAGTACAGGCCAATCAGCCTCACCTCCATCCCTGGGAAAGGGATGGAGCAGCTAAACCTGGAAACCATTTCCAGGCACACGGCAGACAACAAAATCATCAGTAGTAGTCAGAATGGCTTCAACAAGGGGAAGTCACGTTTGACCAACTCGATAAACTTCTACAATGAAAAGACTGGCCTGGTAGACAAGGGGAGAGCAGTGGATATTGTCTACCTGGACTTCAGTAAGGCCTTTGACACTGTCACCAATAAGATCCTCACAGACAAGGTGCTCATGCATACACGGGCCGGATAAGCAGACAGCAGGCTGGACTGAAAACTGACTGAACAGCCAGGCCCAGAGGGTGGCGATCAGCAGCGCAACGTCTAGCTGGAGGCCGGTGACTAGCAGTGTACCCCAGCGGTCAATACCGGGCCCAGTCCTGTTCAAAATCTTCATTAATGATCTGGATGTCGGGGCAGAGTGTACCCTCAGCAAGTTTGCTGATCACACAAAACGGGGAGGAGTGGCTGATACACCAGAGGGTTGTGCTGCCATCCAAAGGGACCTTGAAAGGCTGGAGAAATGGGCTGATGGGAACCTCACGCAGTTCGACAAGGGACAGTGCAGTGTCCTGCACCTGGGAAGGAACAGTTCCAGGCACCAGCAGCTGCTGGGCAATCACCCAGCTGGAAAGCAGCTTTGCAGAAAAGGACCGAGGGGTCCTGGTGGACACGAAGTTGACTGTGAGCCAGCAATGTGTCCTTGCAGCAGAAAAGGAATACGGTATCCTGTGTTGCTGTCGTGGTTTAACCCCAGCCAGCAACTAAGCACCACGCAGCCGCTCACTCACTCCCCCCCGCACCCAGTGGGACGGGGGAGAAAATCGGGAAAAGAAGTAAAACTCGTGGGTTGAGATAAGAACGGTTTAATAGAACAGAAAAGAAGAAACTAATAACGATAATGCCAACGCTAATAAAATGACAACAGCGATAACAAAAGGATTGGAATGTACAAATGATGCGCAGGGCAATTGCTCACCACCCGCCGATCGTCACCCAGCTAGTCCCCGAGCGGCGATCCCCCGCCCCCGGTCCCCCCAGTTTCTATACTAGATGTGGCGTCACATGGTATGGAATACCCCGTTGGCCAGTTTGGGCCAGCTGCCCTGGCTGTGTCCCCTCCCAGCTTCTTGTGGCCCTCCAGCTTTCTCGCTGGCTGGGCATGAGAAGCTGAAAAATCCTTGACTTTAGACTAAACGCTACTGAGCAACAGCTGAAAACACCAGCGTTACCAACATTCTCCGCGTACTGAACTCAAAACATAGCGCCGTACCAGCTACTCGGAAGACAGTTAACTCCATCCCAGCTGAAACCAGGACAGTTGCCTTAGACACAGTATTGCCAGCAAGTCAAGGGAGGTGACACCTCCCACTCCACTCAGCACCGGTGAGGGGAGTCTTGTGTCCAGTTCTGGGCACCTCGGTACGAGACAGACAGGGACATGCTGCAGAGAGTCCAACAAAGACCCGCCAAGCTGATTGAAGGACTGGAGCGTCTCACATGAGGAAAGGCTGGGAGAGCTGGGACTGTTCAGCCTGGAGAAGAGTAAGCTCGGGGGGCATCTCATCAATGTATATGAATACCCGAAGGGAAGGCCCAAAGCTTTTTTCAGTGGTGCGCAGCGACAGCACGAGAGGCGATGGGTGCAAACTGAAACACGTGAGGTTCCCTCTGCACGTCAAGAAACACATTTTTACTGTTAGGGTGACAGAGCACTGGTACAGGTTGCCTGGGAAGGCTGCGAGTCTCCGTGCTTGGGAGATACGCAAAATCCAGCCGGGCACAGGCCGGGACAGCTGGCTCTAGGTGACCCTGCTCGAGCAGAGGACTCGGACCAGAGGACCTCAGCCCTTCTGCGATTCTCTGCAAGGGGGCGAGCAGCAGCCACCGGCACAGCGAGACGGGGCCCTCGGTTTTCACCACACCGCGGGAAGTTCAGGCCGCCTTTCTGTCGGGAGGAAAGCACGTCGTCCCGGAGCTCTGGCGTGGCGGGCCCGGAGCGGTCAGCGGGCATCCGCAGCGAGCTCCCGCAGCCCCCGACCGCCCAAGCTGGGCTCTGGCCCCACCTCGAGCCTCACTGCAGGGGTGCGTGTCCCGAGGCACCCCCGCCACGCGCGGAGGGAACAACCAGCAGCGGCTGAGGCGAGAGCTGCCCCGGCGCCTGCCGCGGCCTCCGGCCAGGCGGGAGCAGCCCGGGCCCCCGCCCCCGGGACACCCTGTCGCGGGGGCAGCGCCCGCTCTCCCCGGGGCCCCCGGCAGCCTCCCCAAGCGCCCTGCCGCGCTCCCGGCCGCGCTGCCGGGCCGCCCTCTGCCACGCCCCCGTGTGTGACGCCCCCTTGCCACGCCCCCGAGCGCCGTCGCCGCCATTGTTGCGCTGGCGCGCCTTCTGCTGGCGGACGGAGCAGCAGCAGGTGCCGGGCAGGGGCCGTCGGTGCGTCGCTGCGCCCGCCTCGGGGGCTCCAGGCCGCGGCAGGCGAGCTCGTCTGCCTGGTGCCTCTCCTCGCCCTCGCCGTGGTCCTCGCCCTCGCCCTCCTCCTCGCCCTCGCCCTCGCCCTTGCCCTTGCCCTCCTCCTCGCCCTCTGCCCTCCTCCTCGCCCTTGCCCTTGCCCTCCTCCTCGCCCTCGCCCAGGGCCTGGCAGAGTCCGCCGGGTGCCTCCTGCTGCTGCTGGTGGCTCCCAGCGGGGCCACGACCGCGCCGCAGCACCTGCTGCAGTATGCGCCGCAGCATGCAGAGGGTCATGGGGCTCTTCAGCAAGAAGCGGCAGCAGCCACCCTCCGGCAGCGCTTCTGGGCAGCCCTGCGCTCCAGCCGCTGCCAGCAGTGCCTACGAGCTCGGGGAGAAGGACCCGGGCAGGCTGCACCGCGCGGCTGCCCGCGGCGACCTGGCCTGGCTGAGGCGGTGGCGGCTGAAGAGAGGTGGCATCGACGGGCAAGACCAGGAGAAGCGGTGAGGGGCTGCGGGCTGCTGACGGACACCTTGGCTGCTTCTGGCAGGCGTTGCTGCGGGAGGTTCTGAGCCAAGTTCCGCCAGTCCTCTCTCAAGCACCAGGAGCACGTTACAGCGCAGAGCCTGCTGGTCCAGCGGGAGCATCAGCGTGGCGCGATCAACCCCCCTGGCAGCTTTCGGCTGCCACGCGGAAGTGCCCGCTCTTAAGGTTTTGCGTAGGATCAGATTCAGGCTAATCGCTTGAAAAGCGAGATTTGCCCTGTCAGCTGGGGGAGCGAGCTCCAGAGCTTTTCATTGCTCGTAGCTGCCGGGTCGGCTTGAGTGCTGTTGGAAGTGCCTGCCGCCGACCTGCTGCTTGGCAGTGGTCTCCCCGCGGGGTCGTTCCGCAGCTGCTCAGGCAGCACCAGTTCTCTTCTGCCCTGTGGGTGAGCGGTGCAGGAAAGCAGGAGGAGCAGAGTCTGGGCTGCAGGGTCCCCAGGGCTGAGTGGCAACACAGCTTTGGTTCTTTCGTTGTCTGTCTACGTCAAGCTCCTATGTTTAATTTTTAGGACACCTCTGCATGTCGCTTGTGCAAGCGGCCACGTGGATGTCGTTAGATGTCTGGTACAAGAGAACTGCCAGCTGAACCTTGCTGACAATTTCAAGAGATCGCCACGGATGACGGTATGCGGAATATGTTACGCTCTTGTCAGCGGGACTTGCCGACTGTGCGTTAAATGAGAGGTGCCTGGCAGGATTCTTTTACGCAGACCGACGTAGAAACGTGCGTGTTGTAATAGGTTTGGAATGGGCATATGGTAGCCAATCTTGGAAGATGCTTTTCTTTCCCAGCATTCAGAAGCTGGCCGAGTTGCGACAGAGTGAAACATAAATGTTGGAAATCTTCCCTTTTTTGCGTGTTGTTCCCAGGCAGTACAGTGCCAGCAAGAAAAACGTGTGGCTCTTCTGCTGCAGCGTGGTGCCGACCCGAATCTGGCAGATGCTGACGGCAACACTGCCCTTCACCTTGCTGTCGTATCTCCTAATACAACTGTAGCAGGGCTGTTACTTGAGCATAATGCCAATATTAATGCTCAGAACCGGGTAACCTTGGCACTTGGTAAAGCCGCTCTTTCGAAAAGGTGCAGAACTTGTCTGGGTTTTTCTAACGGGGATTATTTGTCCTTTCAGGAGGGATATACCCCCCTTAATCTTGCTGTCTCCAAACATGATGAGGAGATGGTAGAGTTTCTTCACAAAAAAGGAACTGAAAATCAGCGTGAAAGGTGAGACATTTGTCAAACCGGCACATAGGTCTCTTTAGTCGTCTGCAAGTATGATTGATGAGAGGCATGGGAATGAGCTTTGAAAAAGAAGGAGCCACACGGAAGGCGTTCCCTGTGTGACTGGTAAAAGCAGGTCTGCGTTTGGCTGCTTTCATCCTTTCCACCCCAAAGATTGCAAGAAAGCGGTCTGTG
Organism: Necrosyrtes monachus; assembly: GCA_037953605.1. Lineage (NCBI taxonomy): Eukaryota > Metazoa > Chordata > Aves > Accipitriformes > Accipitridae > Necrosyrtes > Necrosyrtes monachus. Next base: position 18,175 of record JAZGTQ010000240.1, on the reverse strand, counting down.
GTGCCCCCTCCACACACAGACCCAGACCCAGACCCGGCAGGAAACTTGGCATTGGCTCAGCAGCACGACGGCTCTGCAGGAGAGGGTTTTTTAAGTGGCGGCATAGGTGGTGCTTAAGTGTTGTGAATGGAAGCGTTAGGAGAAAGAGAGGCAACGTTGTCCGAGAGACAGGGGGCATAAAGTGAAACACAAGGTGGTTTAACTGCGCGTAAGGAGAAAACTCGGCCTGAGGATGGTCAAGCAGTCGAACAGCTTGCCCCGGGAGTTTGTGCAGCCTCCGTCCGTGGGGGCTTTGAAGAGCAGAGCGGAAGGACCCCTGAACAGCGTGGTCTGACCTCATAGCTCAGTCTGCTTTGGGGAGGCGGTTGGCCTGGACACCTCATGAGGTGCCTTCCAACCTGAAGTCTCCAACGCTTCCGTGTATTTGGCTTTGCTTTCGCTGTGCTTGTAGGAAAGGGGGAAAGCATTGTTTTGGGAGCAAGCAGGGATTAAAATGATGGCAATGCAGTGCCTGCAGAAGCGGATGTATTTCATAACACATTTTGGGTGCTTTAGGATTGCTCTTACGGTTGCCACAGTTGCCGGGGATATAAATGCAAGCCAGCTTCTTTGGCATGGTGCCGATACTGTTATAGAGATAACTCTGGCTTCGTGGCTGTGGATTATGCTCGCGTGTGTAGACACGTTGGGTAAATGGTTTATGTTGTCGTGAGAGGGGCTGAGTTGTCAGTTAATGTATCGGTTTGTCCTGGTTTCGGCTGGGATAGGGTTCGTTTTCTTCCTAGTAGCTGGTATAGTGTTATGTTTTGGGTTCGATATGAGAAGAATGTTGGTAACACACTGATGTTTTCAGTTGTTGCTCAGTAGCGTTGCGACTAAGTCAAGGATTTTTCAGCCTCTCATGCCCAGCCAGCAAGAAGGCTGGAGGGGCACAAGAAGCTGGGAGGGGACACAGCCAGGGCAGCTGACCCAAACTGGCCAAAGGGGTGTTCCATACCATGTGACGTCGTGCCCGGTATATAAACTGGGGGGAGTTGGCCTGGGGGGATCGCTGCTCAGGAACTAACTGGGCATTGGTTGGAGAGTGGTGAGCGGTTGCATTGTGCATCGCTTGTTTTGTATATTCCAATTATTTTATTATTATTGTTGTCATCTTACTATTGTTATTATTATCATTATTATTATTATTATTATTATTATTTTCTTCCTTTCTGTTCTATTAAACTGTTCTTATCTCAACCCGTGAGTATTACTTTTTTTTTCCCCGATTCTCTCCCCCATCCCACTGAGTAGGGGGGAAGCGAGCGAGCGGCTGCGTGGTGCTTAGTTACTGGCTGGGGTTAAACCACGACACGGTTAAAAAGCAAACCTGAAAGGGGTCTCTCTCCGGAGCCCCAATTTACTCTCTCTCAGGTTTGTTAGAAGAGAATGCCTATTCAATGTAGTTAACACACGCAGTGCTTAGAATGCAACCGCAGTCTTTTTTGGCCTCTTGATCATACTTAGGAGCTGTCTAAACTCTCAAGTCCTCAGACTAACCATCAAGATTTCTGAAGTTCTTCCAAGTCAGGACTGCATTTGAGGAGACTGTAGGCTGGCTTGACATGAATAGTTGCAGCATTAATGTAGCATCCTGCGGACATCGCACCCTTGCAGTTAGATGTGAATCTGCCAGAGGGCTTGTTAATTTTTGTAGTGCTCCCTATGGAGAGGTTGTTTATCAGTTTAGATTGGAGCCAGCCGGGCTGAAGTGCTTCACAGATACCAATATGCATCTAGAGAATGAACAAGCCTGCAGTGGATATTTCATCATGGAACAGTAAGGTGGGGGGTGGGGGTGTTACCGTGTCTCAGTTGGCAACAAAAATGGAGAGGCTGGGTGAGGAATGGCCGTTGCTGTCCTAGTCAAGCGTGTATGCAAAGATGTGGTTGCTTCTACCAACTCTATGTCTTCTCTTTCCGTATATATCCTTAGTAAGCTACTGGCAGAAAACACGGGGAGTGAAAACACGGAAGACTCTTCTGCAGGTGGTGTAGCAGACAAGGCAGTTCTCAGCAGCTCCTGCCCTGTGAGGACTGCTGACTTTACAAGGGCTGCACTTGCTCAGGACAGAGAAGGTAGGATCCTTAACTGCGGAAGAGCCGATGAGGAAAATCACTATGGCCTGTAGTAGAACCGTTCCTCATCTTTTGGATGCTGGGCTTGGATGATGGGAAAAAGCAGAGTGAGATGAACACTCACAGTGTGTCGCTTCTTGCCTCCTTTGTAGGTGCCCTGCCAGTGGGAGGAGCAGAGCAAGAGGAAGATGCGGAATCTCCCGGGGATTTCGAGGTACTTTCTGTGAGGGACGCAGTGGGGTCCCCTTTGGTTCGCTTGCTTTTGGGCTTATTTACCTCTGGGCTTTTGACGTCTTCTGCTGCTCCCGCCACACATTTGTAACTGGGGGCCCTTGAAATACTTGTGCTCTTGGTCAGCTGTTCGTTTAGGACTGGGACGAAGGCAGGTCAAGCTAATGACCTGGGTCTCATAGCAGCTGGCCTTTGAGTTTCATCTCTAGCACAGAAGCACTGAAGTTTCCCCTGCTTCCCCCTGGTACTGTGGAGGCGCTCAGCTGAGAAAGATGGAGAGAGGACATCAGTTTTGCAGGTGCCTGCTGCTGGCAGGCAACATTTCTTATCTTTAAATTCGCTCTGAAGACTGACCTAATTATGTAACCTAAGAAGTAAAAGCACACCTCATATTCTCATGTTCTTACCGAATTCTTTGTGCTCGTGTAACCACGTTTCTTTAGGACTGGGTCGCACAGCTGCAGCAGAAGCTTGCCAGTCCTCTTAAAAAGCAATCTATGTCAGAAGCTTCTCTGGAAGTTACTACTATGCGCTACCACGGTGCCCTGGAGAAAGACAACCTGCACTTGCAAAAGGAATTGGAAAGGGTTGAAGCTGAGGTATGGAAAGCCTGTCACTATAGGAATAAACCTGTGGGTGGCTGTTTCTTCCTGTTCATTGTGAAAAAGGACAAAACAGTATTCTGGGAGCCAGTAGGAGAGAGATCTAAGGAAGTTAACAATGATCCCCTGTCATAATTCATGAAGCCAGTAAAACCTTCAGCCAGGTGGCCTCCTCCTCCTCCTCCAGAGTGCAAGACAGCGTTACTTGAATCATCAAAAAGCCAATTCGTTTCTGCTGCAAGTAAGAGAGAATCTTGCTCCTCAACGCCACAGCAGAGGCTCTTGTTCAGGCTCTGGGGTAGTACTGCAGCAGTGGCCTTTCTCTTCCCTTCTTCCTCCCCTCCCCTCCCCTGGTGATAAACGCAGCTGGCCCTTTGAGGAGCTCCTCGCAAGCTGGAGGGGCAAGGCAGTGCGCTAGGAGCAGCCTTCTGGTGGCTAGGCACGAACAGAGCGGTTTGCTCTCTCTCAAAATTCACCCCTGCTCTGAGCCACCATTTCCCTGTTCCAGGTATTGCACTCTTTCTTGACAGTCTTCTGTTTGTATACAACAGATGTTCCTTGTTTGTAGTTTGCTAAATATGTGTGAAAGTCATTGTCTTTGTTTTGGGTGCACAGTGTGTAAAACAACGTGAGCCACCTTCATGGATGAAGGAACTTTGAAACAGATGTTAGGGTTTGGGGTTTGGGCTTTTTTTAAGAGTACAGGTAGCAGAACCATGTGGATTGAACTAAGCAAGAAGAAGAGCTGGTTTGCAGGTGGTGTGTTTGTAGTGTATCTGCAAAGCAGCATCTCAGCATCTTTTTTTCCCCCTTCTTTGGCCCTGCTGTAATTTGCCATCCTTAAGCAGCCTTCTTGCAAGTGAATTGTAAGCTACTTTCTGAGGCGGGGACCACCTTTCGCAGTGTTCTTACGAAAACTGAAGTATAGAGGCCTCGGAGTTCTGAAATAGAAATCATCTTAAATTTCCCTATGAGGGAGTTGTGAAGTCACTTTAGGAGAAGGATGAACTTTTTAATTCGTTTTTTTCAATGGAGGAGCAAACAAGTGGATACAAAGAGTGTCACAAGTCACTGAAAGGGTAGGAGGGGCAGCGTCAGTGCTTAGAACCGTGCTATAGGAAATCAGTGGAGGGATGGGAGAGGCCAGTATAAAAGATGATGAAGTGACACACTTTGTGTTCATTTGCTAGTACAAGTGAAGGTTTGAACGTACTTGAAATGATTACAGTTCTTTGACTAGAGGGTAGGGTATGTGCAGGTATATGCAGTCCTTGAATTCTTCAGCAGCAGTTGACCCCTCTATAGAGAAGCTCACCTGACTACTGGGGATTCTTACTGTGATTTTACAGTTGCGGGAGTTGGAAGAACAGCATCTTCAGTCTGAGCATTGTGTTCGTGACTTGAAGACTGCCTTGGTTAATAAGGAAAGGGAAGTAATAGTTTCTAACCAGAAACTGCAGGACCTCCTGTTGGCGTCTTCTGGGACCAATACGACTAGAAAACAACTGGAAGAACATGTGCAACGGTAAGAGAGTAACACAGTGAAGCAAGGTGTCTGTCGCTTACTGGGATGGTGTGAAAACAACAGGATGGCCTTGTTGCATCACAGCAAGTTAATATACGATTTCGAAGGATGCTTTTGTCTTAGATTTTGTTGTTTCACGCTGTTCTTTCAGAACTGGTGCTCTGGTGGATTTCCCTCATAAGACCTGTATTTCTTTTTAAGCCTTGAAATTGGAAATGCCAGACTGGAAGCCACAGTCCAGCAACAAAACAATAGGATTGAAGCCCTTCAGAGAGACCTGCAAGCCTCTGCCTCAGTAAGCTGGTCACAAACTTCCCTTTTTGTGAGCTCCTGAGCCTAGTTACCTATTTCTGTGGGGAAATTTTAGGATGAGGTTTTCCTGGAGAGCCATGGGGAGCTCAGTTCCTGCATTCTATTGAATACAGGCTGCTCAGAAAGCAGCCTGGTCCATTCCCCAGCTTTCTGGTTTTGAGAGTTTTCCCATGCTACTATGGCAAGTCCCACTTAACGCTCTAAAATGTGAGGATTTGACACTAGTTCATTTTCTTCATAGGAGCTTGTCTGGTGCTATGTTTTGAATTTGTGATGAAAACAGTGTTAACAACACAGGGGTGATTTAGTTATGGCTGAACAGGGCTTGCACAGTGTCAAGGCCTTTTCTATTTCTCATACTGCCCTGCCAGCAAGTAGGCTGGGGGGTGCCCAAGGAGCTGGGGCAGGGGGGCACAGCCAGACAGCTGACTCCAAATGACCATCCCATATGACATCATGCTCAGCAATAAAAGCTGCAGGGAAGAAGGAAGAAGGGATGGACATTTGGAGATACGGCATTTGTCTTTCCAAGTAACCATTAGGTATGATGAAGCCCTGCTTTCCTGGAAGTGGCTGAAAAACTGCCTGCCAATGAGAAGTAGTGAATGAATTCTTTATTTTGCTTTGCTCGCACACGCAGCTTTAACTTTACCTATGAAACTGTCTTTATCTCAACCCACAAGTTCTCTCACTCTTACCCTGCCGATGCTCTCCTCCATCCCACAGGGGTGGGGAGTGAGTGAGAGGCTGGGTGGTGCTGAGCTGCCTACTAGGGTTAAACCATGACAGATGCTAGATAGGATGGAAGTTGTGGGCAGGGGGGAGATCTGTGGTTGAAAGCTGAGAGAGGAGACTGGACTTGGGAGGTCCGTGTTACCTTTGCAGCTTTGTCACAGCTTGCCCTTGAGACCATGTTAGCTTCCTTTCCCGCCTGCGAACAGGTGCTGGTACTGTCCTGCCATGTAGGGAGCTAAGGTAAAGAATTAGGTGAGGTGATACTGTACAGTAGCGGGCAGAGCACTTTCTTGCTCTCAGGAGATGTCGAGCTGTTACAGAAGCCGTGAGGGTAGGGTATTTTCTGTGGTGGGCACTAGAGGAATTATTATATTTAAAAGTATGTATCCTTAGGAACTCTGGAGGACCTTTGGAAGAAAGTTTAGGGTGATCTTGTGTCTGTGTGTGTGCATGTCATCTTATCCCCCAAAGTTGCAACCTCATCTTGTCACTTCTAGGATGTTCATTCTTTCCACCAGCTTCAACTGCTGCTCTTGGTTACGTTTCCTGAGGTGTGTTCTACACTCCATGTTAACCTTAACTGTAGATCTTGGCTGAGGAGAGCTTAGACCTGTTTCCATTTAAGTTACTGCTTTCTACTGCAGTGCTGTCTTTCCAGTCACCTTAGTTTCTTCTTTTGCCGCTGTTGCTTTCACAGATGCAAAAGCAGAATGTGCTGCCTCTGACATCAGAGGACTCACACAGCATGTGGGAAGATCACTTGAAGTCAAGATCCCACCTTGAAAAGCATGTTGGTCAGAGTGACAGGGAAAAGGCTGAACTTCTGGAAAAGGTGAGCCCAGAAAATTCTCCAGATGCCTAGCCAATACCCCGGAGAACTGTGTCTACCTTTTTGTCGAGTTCTTACAGTCAGGTTTTTCTGTTATCCCTGCCGTTCAGGCACTGAGTATCTTGTCTTTTGGGGGTCATGCAGGAAGCAACAGATAGAGACGTACTGCAGCTTCTCTGTGGAGAATGCTAGATGCACATACTGCACGTAGATATTGTTCCCATGCTGTGTGTGTCATGTATCTTTTCTATTTTGAAAGCGTGACAGTCAAGGACGGCAAGTGAAGAAGCTGGTAGAGGGGATATGCAGAGATGAAGTGTGTCTGTGCGAAGAACTGAGAATAAACTTCAAACTGCAGAAAGACTGTAAGAGGTATGGCTTTTTAGCATGGTGAAGAGGTATCCCTGAGTAGAAGTCAAGCTTTATTGAACTTCAATGTAAAAATAGGTGTACGTAACTGTTTGTGAGAAAATTCAAGCCCCGTGTTAGTTCTTGCAGGGCGCTTCTGTGCATGAGTCCATAGTTTCCAATAGCTGCCAAAAGAACTGCAAATGCAGGTTGCTGTGCAGTTCTCCTGGGGGGGGGGAAGGAAGTCTTTTATTCCTCTTTTCAGGTGAAATTTGGACCTTTCAAGGGGTTTGTGGCACAGTAATGCTGTTTTTTTTCTCAGTAATTGCTGGTGTGTAAAGCACGTTAAAGATAAAGCAAGCCATGTCTGCGCTGTTTATGTAAGAGTATGTGAAAAAGGCCGGTTGTTCCTTTGCTTCATTGTTTCGTTGACTCATTTGCTGTGCAGGTTGAAGAGGCTTCTGAGCAGATCTATGAGAAAACTAAGCATATATGAGGAGAGAGAGATGGAGTCCCAGCTTAGTTTACAGAGAGAAATGAAGAACAACTGCTCTGAAATGGTCAATGAAGAAGTTGGTAGATTAAGAACAAAGGTGAGCTCTGGTTTGTTTGGGGTTTTTGGGTGATTTTCTTTTGTTGGGTTTTGGTTTGTTGGGGTTTTTTTTCTTTCGAGACCTGTATTACCCTTTTCCTATACCTTTTTGGTATGGATAATTATCTGTTGTCTTCTTGATGTTCTTTCTGTTGTCGCAGTAGTAGGTGATGATAACCACTGCTGTAGTTGTCATCATGCGTAAAAATGAATATGCAGAGCGCTATCTGCAAAGGCACATCAAGGGCGAGCCGAGAGTCGCAGCAAGGCTGGCAGGGTCCATGACCTCATGGGCAGTCCCACAGGCCCTCACCAAGAAGAGCAGAATAGGTCCGGTGACAGCAAGCAGGGTCAGCCAAGAGTGCAGATCGCCAGGCCAGTCCATAGGGACTGCAGTCCTACCAGGATGTCACGTCCATGGGTGAGGTTCAGGGCTGAGAGCAGTAAGGCTCGGCACAGGCCTGGCTGCAGCTTGAGGCCATGGCAGCGTCTTCTAGGTCTTACAGGTGAATTCCTTCTCTGGAAGAGAGGGAATTAACACCACCATTACTGGGAACAACTGTATGAAGTTGGCTTTGCCCAAGGTCACCCCTTGAGCTCTGTCTTAGGCAGGAGTTGAGCAGAAGGCAGTTCAGGTTTTGCTTTTCTAAACGGTGTCGCTGTTTCCCAGGGCACGATGCAGTTGAGGCGATGCAGAAAAAATTCTGTAACTTATTGCTCGCTAGTAGCTGTCTCGGCCCATCTTTCCCTTGTCACGGGCACCCAGAAGTAGAGTTCCCAGAAGTGCTTTTGAGGTTGCTCTGGCTGTTCAGTAGCACGTAACCTCTTATCTACTTCTCCGCTCATTGCTCAGATTTGTTGCTAGAGCAGCCATGTTTCAGAGCTACGTTCGTATTTGGAAGGCATTGTAGAATGAGTCAACTGCCTTTGCAGTGGCTCATTTTTAGTCCAGAAGTTAGTAGTGGGTTTGTGTTTCTGTTGGAGAGTTGTTTCGAATGACAGGGAAGGGCGTTACATTTAGGCGGTTTTAGGTAAGTCTAAAGTTTCTACTTTGTTAGAGACTCTTTCAGGTGTTTAGTATGCTGGTTTCCTCCACTTGTATTAAAAAAAGACAGGGTATTATGTTTTATCTTCAACTGGTACAGAAAAGGTATGTTTCTGGAGGGGGGAAGAGGAGGATAGAGCTGTAGTTGACCGTTGGGACTTACTGAAAGTCTGATATTTCCTGCAAATTTTTGAAAACAAACTGCGGCTTTGACCCAAAGAGAATATGTCTTCCTCCACCACCGCTGTAAAAGCTGTGTTCTGAACCACTATTTACAAATCTTTCAGTGTAATGGAAAAAAAAGAGCATCTGTTTCTTGTCTTGTCAGTTCTGTAATGAAGCTTTGATTGTGTTGACAGCATGTAAAAATTCCTCTAAAGCATGACACGTGTTGTTTCTGATGAAACCAGAAGGTGGCTAGGTATGGGTGTGTGTGATTTCCCGTGAGCATATGAGCATCTCATGGAAGAATAGCCTTCGTGCTTTTCCACTTAGCCCTGTGCGTGAAATGCTGCTAGTTTGGCACCTCTCGGTCCTCTTGATACCTACTGCAGAAGAACTGAGAAAGGATGGGAGCCTGAGGAATCCTATCAGGAATGTTGTGAAAGCTGTTCTTGTTTTAAAAGAAGAGACTAGTTTCACTTTGGTTTTAATACTGAGTCAGCAGATGGTAAATACAGCCTCGATGGCCAACCCCTTTACTGATTTTCACAGAACTGAGTAATTGTGGATCTGAGTTCCCCGTTTTCGGGGGTTGGGGTGGGTTTTTTTGCTGTCTACAGGTTGGTGAACTTTCCCAGCAGCTGGAGATAGAGTCTAAAAAATGCATGCAGCTAGAAGCACAAAATCAGGATTTGCGAGAAGAGTTGTCCACCATGCGTGGGAACCATGAAAAACTGAAGAAGAGCAAATGCCAGCTGAAAGAAGAGGTGGCTAACCTGAAACATCGTTTGGAGACTAACATGGTGGATCGCAGCCAACTAGAACAATATAAAAGAGAGATGGAAGAACGAGCCGGCCAAGAGATAAGACAAAAACTACAAGAAGTCAATCTGGTTTTGCAGGCAAGTGAATTTCTCACGTGTGTCTGTAGTCTCTATTACGTACTTCTGTTGTGGTTGTCATTTTTTTAGTATTTTAGTTTTGGTGCCTGATTCTGTCTGTTAGTGCTGTACTTCTGTCTTTCGTAAAGGGCAGTGGGAGAAGAGAATATGGTTGGGCAAGAGTGCTTTCATGTGTGTGTAATGTGCCTGCAGGTCCCTGAATCAAAAGCTTGCCCAAGGTAGATTTCCGTTTTGCAGTTCTTGGGGGGGGGGGGGGGGCGGGTATCACTGTCCGCTGGTCTTGTTCTCGCTGTTCATCCTTGAATGGGTATTGTAACTTCCAGTTGTCATGGCCAGGCATACAGGTCCTCCTTTGCCATTGTACGGGGAAAAGTGCTCAGAAAAGAAGTCACCAAAGTTGCGGGGTGGGGGGTGGAGATGAGGGATCCTTATAATTTCTTTGAGGAATCCTTTTCTATATGCCCTGTCCTACAGAGATGGTGTTCTCTCATTAGTAGCTTCGATGAACAGTAGTGCTAAGAGGGGGTCTAAGAGATGGAATTGTTATCTCGAGCCATTTGTCTCAAAGATTGTTAGGTGTGAGGGACTGGACTGTCATCTCAAGGAACTGTGAACTGTTTATCTCGAGCCCTTTGTCTCTGAGATGGCCTGATTAGGCAGGACACTCTTCTGTCCATAAGGACGATTACCAGGCCATTGAGGCATCCAGGGGAGGAAATGGGGCTGGAGCTGATAAGATACTGGTTTCTAATGTCAGTCACCGGAAGGTCCTGTGATAAACGAAACCTGCAGCGCACGACATCATCGAAATATGCCCTATAAAAACCCGTTAGAGACAAGCCGTGGGGCTTTCCCCACCACCGAAGAATTGAAGATCGAGGACGAACAGGACGCCGCTGGATCCGTGGCGGTGACCGTCCTTGCAACTCCCACCACCGCCTGCTTGCCTGAGGACCAACGGGACACCGCTGGATCCGTTGGTGGTGACTATCCTAGCAATCCTATCCCGACTGCTTGCTTAATTTCTACCTTTTCTTCCATTCCATCCTATCGCCACTATTTTTTGCTTTTGATACTTTTGATAATAAAACCTCTTCTGGGTATGCGGCATTTGACCTCGTTTGTGTCTTAATCTCACTCTTGGGATCATATCGAAACCTTCCCCGACATTGGATTGGGACAGGGGGGCTCTTTCTGAAGAACTATTTAATGTGGTAGTTCCAGGGTTCTGCCTTGATTGCTGATGGTAGTGAGGAGGCACAGTTGCCTCACTGAGTGAAGCTGGGCCCCTTGAAATTGGGTACGTGCAATTGACTGGCAGGGAGAGTTCTCTTCTTCTTTGCAGTGGTTGAAAGTGCGTTATCTGCTTCAGACGCAGGCAGCCTCCCAGGACAGATTAGAACAAATCAGAGCCAGTCATCACGCTTCACTGAGAAACCAGCTAAAACACAGAATTAGAGATCTTGAATGTGCATTGGACAGGATAAAAAATACGCAGCAAGACAGTATTTTTCAAAAAGAATCCATGCAGGCAGCAGTGGAAAGGTACAAAGAGCTGTACCTGGAGGAAGTAAAAATAAGAAGATGCCTAGCAAATAAACTGGAAAGGTAAGTTTATGCTTTTTTGGAGTGGTAATAAGAGACTACTTTTTCCTCATGCATTTTCCTCCTAAAATCCCTCTTCTGCATCTGGTAGCATTATGTATGTAAGCATAAGAAGGCATATTTCCGAGGAAGGTAGCTTAAGACCCTTTCCCTTCATTAGAACTGTCTTCATTTCTCTTTAGTGTTCCAGCAGTAACACCACTGATCATGGCATTAATAGGGTATTCTGTGTGTGGCAGAAAAGATAAATTTCATGTCCTTTATTGCTTGAATAAGGATAGGCACTTCGGAGAACAGAATTTGATTCTGTGAAGAAAAAAAAAAAAAAAAATTTTTTGGGGGCTTCCATTTTAGCAGCGTGTCTGAGGTTTGAGCTTTCCTTGGGAAAGGAAGGGTAGTCCAGAGTTCTTATGCAGGTGACGTACCTTTCAGAAGAAGCTGTGCAAACACATGGTGTTCACAGAGTGTTTTGAAGCCCTAATGTTGAGAAGTCCTAAGTGTTGGTAACTCTTGCTGCTCCTTGCAGGTAGTGTGACTTCCTAGAAATAGGCTCTCCGCAAAAACTTCAGATCAAATTATATTCTTGTTTTAGATGCTTTTAGTCCCTTCCACTTTCAGAAGTCAAAGAATACTCAGAGACCTGGGGGGTGACTTTGCAAAAGTCATTACCAAAGATAATTCTTTGTATGCTTCTGAATGTTTCAGAGCCAATGAGAGACTAGCAGAAGCTAATGCTAAGCTCCTTCAGGAGCGCCATAGAAGCAAATCTTTAATCGCAAGCAGCATTGTCAGTGGAGGCCTGGCTGCAAGTCCAGTTCTGTATTCAACTGAAGTGGGACATCTTGGCAGCCATTTGGCACTGAACGGAAGTCTGAGTCTAGGAGGAAGCTTCCTAAGCCAAACCGGGAACGCGTTATCGTCAAGAAACAGGGTTGAAGCCTATGTGGCTAAGGTAAGAATTTTGAAATAGAGAGACGTCAGTCAGCGGCGAGGCCAGCAGAGGCAACGGTAAGCGGGCGGCTAAGCGCCGGACGGAGGCGGACCGGGAGGTTCCCGAGGCCCCGGAGCGCCGGGGAAGAGCGGAGGACCCGGCCAGAGCCGGCGGCTCTCGCGAGAGAGGCTGAGGCGGCGCGGGCGTTGCCGGGGCAACCGCGGGAGATTTGAACGCGGCGTAACGGTCAGCAGCAGTCAGTCAGCGGCGAGGCCAGCAGAGGCAACGGTAAGTCGGCGGCTAAGCGCGGGATTGAGGCGGACCGGGAGGTTCCCGAGGCCCCGGAGCGCCGGGGAAGAGCGGAGGACCCGGCCAGAGCCGGCGGCTCTCGCGAGAGAGGCTGAGGCGGCGCGGGCGTTGCCGGGGCAACCGCGGGAGATTTGAACGCGGCGTAACGGTCAGCAGCAGTCAGTCAGCGGTGTGGCGCGGCAGTTGGCGCGGGCAGGGCGCAGCCCCGGCTCAGCCTCCCCTCTTCCTCTTCCCAGCTGGAGAAGGCTACTCAAGCGGTGGGCGTCGGCCCGGAGGGAGACCCAGGTATGGTTGCCGCTCGGGTGAAAGCCATTGTTAGGAAAAATGTGGCGACGCAGACAGAGCTCCCATGCAAACGTGCAGCTGTCCAGGTCTCTGGCTGCAGGGAGTGCCTGAGTCTATCACTGATGACGGAGGGCAGCGGGGACACCTCTTGTGTGAGGTGTGACCAGGTGAACGATCTGCTCAGCCTGGTGGTAGAGCTGAAGGAGGAAGTGGAAAGGTTGAGGACTATCAGGGAGTATGAGAGGGAGATAGATTGGTGGGCCCACACCCTACCATCCCGGAGGCAGAGGCAGCAGATGGAGGCTCCGCAAGAAGTGGAGGTTTCCCTGCCCTCCTGCCACCAGGCAGGAGGGGACCTAAGAGATGGAGGGGAATGGATACAGGTCCCTGCTCGGGGAGGCAGGCGAATCCCCTCCCGGTCTCCCTCACCTTCCCAGTTGCCCCTACGCAACAGGTATGGGGCTCTGGAACTTGAGGACTAGGCCAGTGAAGATCAGGATGTAGATGAAGTCCTATCTAGGGAGGTGCCTAGGCCCAGTCGGGCAGCCCCACGCATTCTCGCATCCTCCGAAAAAAGAAAAAGGAGGGTAATTGTCGTAGGCGACTCCCTTCTGAGGGGGACAGAGGGCCCAATATGCAGACCTGACCCATCCCACAGGGAAGTCTGCTGCCTCCCTGGGGCCCGGGTAAAAGACATTACCAGGAAACTCCCTGGTCTGGTTTGGACCTCTGATTATTACCCCTTGCTGGTTGTGCAGGTTGGCAGTGATGAGACTGCAGAGAGAAATCCAAAGGCAATCAAAAGGGCCTTCAGGGCACTGGGATGTTTAGTGGAAGGATCGGGAGCACAGGCAGTGTTTTCCTCAATCCCTTCAGTGGCAGGGAAATACACTGAAAGGAACAGGAAAACACACCTGGTTAATACGTGGCTCGGAGGCTGGTGCCATCGGTGGAATTTTGGGTTTTTTGATCATGGGGAGGTTTACATGGCACCGGGCTTGCTAGCGACAGATGGTGTCCAGCTATCTCAAAGGGGTAAAAGAATCCTCGCTCGTGAGATGGCAGGACTCATAGAGAGGGCTTTAAACTAGGTTCGAAGAGGGTAAGGGATAAAACTAGGTGCACCAGAGATGAGCCTGGGGGCAGCGTGCCGATGTTAGGGGTGGATTCGACAACCCAGCTCAAACGCATCTATGCCAATGCACGCAGCATGGGCAATAAACAGGAGGAGCTGGAAGCCATCGTGCAGCAGGATAGATGTGACTTAGTCGCCATCACGGAAACATGGTGGGACGACTCCCATGACTGGAGTGCTGCTATGGATGGCTACAAGCTCTTCAGAAGGGATAGGCAAGGTAGAAGAGGTGGTGGGGTGGCTCTCTATGTTAGGGAATGTTTTGACTGTACAGAGCTACACGATTCTGATGACAAGGTGGAGTGCTTATGGGTGAGGATGAGAGGGAAAGCCAATAAGGCAGACATTGTGCTGGGAGTCTGTTATAGACCACCCGACCAGGTTGAAGAGACGGATGAATCGTTCTACAAGCGGCTGGCGGTAGTCTCAGAATCGTGTGCCCTTGTCCTCGTGGGGGACTTTAACTTTCCAGACATCTGCTGCAAATACAACGCAGCAGGGAGTAAACAATCGAGGAGGTTCCTGGAGTGTGTGGAAGATAACTTCCTGACGCAGCTGGTGGGTGAGCCAACCAGGGGAGGAGCCTTGCTAGATCTGTTGTTTACGAACAGGGAAGGACTGGTGGGAGGTGTGATGGTTGGAGGCTGTCTTGGGCTTAGCAACCATGAAATGATAGAATTTTCAATTCTTGGTGGGGCAAGGAAGGTGGTCAGCAAAACCACCACTATGGACTTCCGGAGGGCAAACTTCGGCCTCTTCAAGGCACTGGTTGAGAGAGTCCCTTGGGAGACGGTCCTGAAGGGCAAAGGGGTCCAGGAGGGATGGACATTCTTTAAGAAGGAAATCTTAATGGGTCAGGACCAGGCTATTCCCATGTGCTGCAAGTCGAACCGCCGAGGAAAACGACCGGCCTGGCTGAACAGGGAGCTTTTGCTAGGAGTCAAGAAAAAAAGGAGAGTTTATCATCTCTGGAGGAAAGGGCGGGCAACTTGGGAGGAGTACAGGGATCTTGTTAGATCATACAGAGAGAAAATTAGAAAGGCAAAAGCTCAGCTAGAACTAAATCTGGCCACTATTGTAAGGGACAACAGAAAATGTTTTTACAAACATGTTAACAGTAAAAAGAATCCCAGGGAGAATATCTATCCTTTAATGGATACAGAAGGCAACGTAGCCACCAGAGATGAGGAAAAGGCTGAGGTACTTAATGCCTTCTTTGCCTCAGTCTTTAATAGGGAGACCAGTTATCCTCAGGGTACTCCACCCCCTGAGCTGGAAGGTAAGGATGAAGAGCAGAACATACCCCGCTTAATCCAGGAGGAAATAGTTAGTGACCTACTACGCCATCTGGACACTCACAAATCTATGGGACCTGATGGGATCCATCCAAGAGTACTTAGGGAACTGGCAGAGGTCCTTGCCAAGCCACTCTCTATCATCTATCAGTGATCCTGGTCAACAGGGGAGGTCCCAGAGGACTGGAGGCTTGCCAATGTGACTCCCATTTATAAGAAGGGTCAGAGGGAGGATCCGGGGAACTACAGGCCTGTCAGCCTGACCTCGGTACCGGGGAAGATTATGGAACGGTTTGTCTTGAGAGCACTCACATGGCAAGTCCAGGATAAGAAGGGGATCAGGCCCAGTCAGCATGGGTTTACGAAAGGCAGGTCCTGCTTGACCAACCTGATCTCCTTCTATGACCAGGTGACCCGCCTAGTGGATGAGGGAAAGGCTGTGGGTGTTATCTTCCTTGACTTCAGCAAGGCCTTTGACACTGTCTCTCATGGCATACTCCTTGAGAAACTGGCGTCTCATGGCTTGGATAAGCATACTCTTCGCTCGGTGAAAAACTGGCTGGATGGACGAGCCCAGAGGGTTGTGGCGAGTGGAGTGAAATCCAGTTGGCAGCGGGTCACAAGTGGTGTTCCTCAGGGCTTGGTGTTGGGCCCTGTTCTGTTTAATATCTTTATCGATGATTTGGATGAGGGGATTGAGTGCACCCTCAGCAAGTTTGCAGACGACACCAAGTTGGGAGGCAGGGTGGATCTGCTTGAGGGTAGGGAGGCTCTACAGAGAGATCTGGACAGGCTGGATCGATGGGCTGAGGCCGATCGTATGAAGTTCAATGAGGCCAAGTGCCGGGTCCTGCACTTTGGTCACAGCAACCCCATGCAGCGCTACAGGCTTGGGGAAGAGTGGCTGGAAAGCTGCCCAGCAGAGAAAGACCTGGGTGTGCTGGTTGACAGCCGGCTGAATACGAGCCAGCAGTGTGCCCAGGTGGCCCAGAAGGCCAACGGCATCCTGGCCTGTATCAGAAATAGTGTGGCCAGCAGGAGTGGGGAGGTGATTGTTCCCCTGTACTCGGCACTGGTGAGGCTGCACCTCGAGTACTGTGTTCAGTTTTGGGCCCCTCGCTACAAGACAGACACTGAGTTGCTGGAGTGTGTTCAGAGAAGGGCAACCAAGTTGGTGAGGGGCCTGGAGCGTAAGTCTTGTGAGGAGCGGCTGAGGGAGCTGGGGCTGTTTAGTCTAGAGAAGAGGAGGCTGAGGGGAGACCTTATCGCTCTCTACAACTACCTGAAGGGGGGTTGTAGTGAGGTGGGTGCTGGTCTCTTCTGTCAGGTGGCTGGAGATAGGACAAGAGGAAATGGCCTCAAGTTGAGGCAAGGCAGATTTAAGTTAGATATTAGGAAAATTTTTTTTTACTGAGAGGGTTGTCAGACATTGGAATAGGCTGCCCAGGGAAGTGGTTGAGTCACCATCGCTGGAGGTATTCAAAAAGCGAGTAGACGGGGTTTAGTGGGCATGGTTGATGGTTGGACTCGATGATCTTGAAGGTCTTTTCCAACCTCAATGATTCTATGATTCTATGACTAGCAGAAGCCAAAGCTAAGCTCCTTCAGGAGCGCCACAGAAGCAGACCTTTAATTGCAAGCAGCATTGTCAGTGGAGGTCTGGCTGCAAGTCCAGTTCTGTATTCAACTGAAGTGGGACATCTTGGCAACCATTTGGCACTGAACGGAAGTCTGAGTCTAGGAGGAAGCTTCCTAAGCCAAACCAGGAACGCATTATTGGCAAGAAACAGGGTTGAAGCCTATGTGGCTAAGGTAAGAATTTTGAAATACTATTCTCAACTACTGCTCAAGAGTATCTGTAAGCAAGGTTATGCTTTTTAGCCAGAAGTTAGAATCCATTTATAGTTCCAAACTCTCTGGTCTAATATGCCCAACCAAGTGCTCATCATCAAAACAGTTCACAACTATATCTGGTAGGGGTGAAGACTTTTGGTCATCAAGGTTGTACAAATTTTCCAAGAGTGCTCAAAACCCAAAAAATTCTGAAATCTAAATAATGAGCTGTGTAACTACATTCTTTTACAAGAGAAACTATGATAAAGTATACTGTGGCCTAGGAAGTTCCCAGCTAAGCTCTTCATTAAATTTTAATGTATAGTATGTATGACCTGTTTAAAATGGCTAACTTGGAATGCAAAATCCCATCAGACATCTTTCTTTGAGACGCCTTTTCCTTCCTGACTGATCTTCATTCTCGCGGTTTCCTCACTGGAACTTGTTTTAGTACATTAATAGCAATAAAGGGATGCTTCAAAAATAGGATGATATGAACGGGATCGCCTAATTTCTCACTTTATACTTCAGTGCGGGGTGTATACTATGTGTAGGAGGCATTTGTTTTTGTAGCTCCTGCTATGTGTTATTACATGATTGTTGTATTAAAAATCGCTGCAGCTTTAGACATTCGCAGTTCCTACATCAACACCTGTGGTGCACCTGAAACACTTCATATGGGGAGAAAAGGAATGCTAATATATCAACTTTGAGCCTCTCTAGTACTTTCCAAAACTTGTGTGATAGGACAGCCCATCTCTTTGTTGCTGGTGGCCGCTGATGATGTGGTGGCTGTTGTGGGGCATTTATGTCAACAAAACAAGCAGTTTTACTTCCTTCAGGGAGTTACCTGTTGCTACTGAAGATCTGCAGTTGTCATTTCCTGTCCGCAAAAGTCACTAGCAATCGGAAGATTATACAACAAAGTCCCGGTTCTGGAAAAGTAAGAATGGTTGTACTGAGATGAATCAAGACTGGAAAAATTTGGAGGTTTTACCCACTAATTCAAGGACTTGAGTTAACAGGCAGTGAGGAAAGCAATGAATGCTGCTGTGACACTCTTCCTTTTTACATGAATAAGTCTTTTTGAAGCTAATACACTGCATTTAATTCCAGATATTCTGTTTCAACTTGATATTTAATAAGCTTTGTAATCTAGTATACGTCTTTGTTTTATTGTACCCCTTCTTGACTTTGCTTTGCACCCCCTTCCCTGCCCATATAACTCCCCAGATCTCTCTTCTGCTCACTTCAGCTTTGTTCACAGCTGCATCTTCATCTTGTCCTGGAGGCCAGGCAAATGGCCAGCATGCGTCTGTGTCCTTTTCCTCTGGGGAGGCTTGAAGCACAGTTCTGTTAAGATTGCGGACTAGAGTTGAGG
>JAZGTQ010000509.1:0-68037 GCA_037953605.1 Necrosyrtes monachus | reverse complement strand
CTCTGTGGACTCCGCCAGGGCTCTGTGGAAGTTGCCAGGGCTCTGTGAACTCGGCCAGGGCTCTGTGGACTCGGCCAGGGCTCTGTGGACTCCGCCAGGGCTCTGTGGACTCTGCCAGGGCTCTGTGGACTCGGCCAGGGCTCTGTGGACTCGGCCAGGGCTCTGTGGACTCGGCCAGGGCTCTGTGGACTCCGACAGGGCTCTGTGGATGTGGCCAGGGCTCTGTGGACTCTGCCAGGGCTCTGTGGACTCGGCCAGGGCTCTGTGAACTCGGCCAGGGCTCTGTGGACTCGGCCAGGGCTCTGTGGACTCCGCCAGGGCTCTGTGGACTCTGCCAGGGCTCTGTGGACTCGGCCAGGGCTCTGTGGACTCGGCCAGGGCTCTGTGGACTCCGCTAGGGCTCTGTGGACTCGGCCAGGGCTCTGTGGACTCGGCCAGGGCTCTGTGGAAGTGGCCAGGGCTCTGTGGACTCTGCCAGGGCTCTGTGGAAGTGGCCAGGGCTCTGTGGACTCCGCCAGGGCTCTGTGGACTCGGCCAGGGCTCTGTGGACTCGGCCAGGGCTCTGTGGACTCAGCCAGGGCTCTGTGGACTTGGCCAGGGCTCTGTGGACTCTGCCAGGGCTCTGTGAACTCGGCCAGGGCTCTGTGGAGTCGGCCAGGGCTCTGTGGACTCCGCCAGGGCTCTGTGGACTCGGCCAGGGCTCTGTGGACTCGGCCAGGGCTCTGTGGACTCTGCCAGGGTTCTGTGGACTCTTCCAGGGCTCTGTGGACTCGGCCAGGGCTCTGTGGACTCCGCCAGGGCTCTGTGGACTCTGCCAGGGCTCTGTGGACTCCGCCAGGGCTCTGTGGACTCTGCCAGGGCTCTGTGGACTCGGCCAGGGCTCTGTGGACTCCGCCAGGGCTCTGTGCACACCGCCAGGGCTCTGTGCACTCCGCCAGGGCTCTGTGGACTCGGCCAGGGCTCTGTGAACTCGGCCAGGGCTCTGTGGACTCGGCCAGGGCTCTGTGGACTCCGCCAGGGCTCTGTGGACTCCGCCAGGGCTCTGTGGACTCCGCCGGGGCTCTGTGGACTCGGCCAGGGCTCTGTGAACTCCGCCAGGGCTCTGTGGACTCGGCCAGGGCTCTGTGAACTCGGCCAGGGCTCTGTGGACTCGGCCAGGGCTCTGTGGACTCAGCCAGGGCTCTGTGGACTCTGCCAGGGCTCTGTGGACTCCGCCAGGGCTCTGTGGAGTCCGCCAAGGCTCTGTGGATGTGGTCAGGGCTCTGTGGACTCGGCCAGGGCTCTGTGGACTCGGCCAGGGCTCTGTGGACTCGGCCAGGGCTCTGTGGATGTGGCCAGGGCTCTGTGGACTCGGCCAGGGCTCTGTGGACTCGGCCAGGGCTCTGTGGACTCCGCCAGGGCTCTGTGAACTCGGCCAGGGCTCTGTGGACTCTGCCAGGGCTCTGTGGACTCTGCCAGGGCTCTGTGGACTCGGCCAGGGCTCTGTGGACTCCGCCAGGGCTCTGTGGACTCTGCCAGGGCTCTGTGAACTCGGCCAGGGCTCTGTGGACTCTGCCAGGGCTCTGTGGACTCCGCCAGGGCTCTGTGGAAG
Organism: Necrosyrtes monachus; assembly: GCA_037953605.1. Taxonomy (NCBI): domain Eukaryota; kingdom Metazoa; phylum Chordata; class Aves; order Accipitriformes; family Accipitridae; genus Necrosyrtes; species Necrosyrtes monachus. Next base: position 66,446 of record JAZGTQ010000509.1, on the reverse strand, counting down.
TGGCCAGGGCTCTGTGGACTCGGCCAGGGCTCTGTGGACTCCGCCAGGGCTCTGTGGACTCCGCCAGGGCTCTGTGGACTCTGCCAGGGCTCTGTGAACTCGGCCAGGGCTCTGTGGACTCGGCCAGGGCTCACTCGGCCAGAGCTCTGTGGACTCCGCCAGGGCTCTGTGGATGTGGCCAGGGCTCTGTGGACTCGGCCAGGGCTCTGTGGACTCCGCCAGGGCTCTGTGGACTCTGCCAGGGCTCTGTGGACTCCGCCAGGTCTCTGTGAAATCGGCCAGGGCTCTGTGGACTCTGCCAGGGCTCTGTGGACTGGGCCAGGGCTCTGTGAACTCGGCCAGGGCTCTGTGGACTCTGCCAGGGCTCTGTGGACTCGGCCAGGGCTCTGTGGACTCCACCAGGGCTCTGTGAACTCGGCCAGGGCTCTGTGGACTCGGCCAGGGCTCTGTGGCCTCCGCCAGGGCTCTGTGGATGTGGCCAGGGCTCTGTGGACTCGGCCAGGGCTCTGTGGACTCGGCCAGGGCTCTGTGGACTCGGCCAGGGCTCTGTGGATGTGGCCAGGGCTCTGTGGACTCTGCCAGGGCTCTGTGGACTCCGCCAGGGCTCTGTGGACTCTGCCAGGGCTCTGTGGACTCCGCCAGGTCTCTGTGAAATCGGCCAGGGCTCTGTGGACTCTGCCAGGGCTCTGTGGACTGGGCCAGGGCTCTGTGAACTCGGCCAGGGCTCTGTGGACTCTGCCAGGGCTCTGTGGACTCGGCCAGGGCTCTGTGGACTCCACCAGGGCTCTGTGAACTCGGCCAGGGCTCTGTGGACTCCGCCAGGGCTCTGTGAACTCGGCCAGGGCTCTGTGGACTCGGCCAGGGCTCTGTGGACTCGGCCAGGGCTCTGTGAACTCGGCCAGGGCTCTGTGGACTCGGCCAGTGCTCTGTGGACTCGGCCAGGGCTCTGTGGATGTGGCCAGGGCTCTGTGGACTCGGCCAGGGCTCTGTGGACTCCGCCAGGGCTCTGTGGACTCCGCCAGGGCTCTGTGAACTCGGCCAGGGCTCTGTGGACTCCGCCAGGGCTCTGTGGACTCGGCCAGGGCTCTGTGAACTCGGCCAGGGCTCTGTGGACTCGGCCAGTGCTCTGTGGACTCGGCCAGGGCTCTGTGGATGTGGCCAGGGCTCTGTGGACTCCGCCAGGGCTCTGTGGACTCCGCCAGGGCTCTGTGAACTCGGCCAGGGCTCTGTGGACTCGGCCAGGGCTCTGTGGACTCCGCCAGGGCTCTGTGGACTCGGCCAGGGCTCTGTGGACTCCGCCAGGGCTCTGTGGACTCCGCCAGGGCTCTGTGAACTCGGCCAGGGCTCTGTGGACTCCGCCAGGGCTCTGTGGATGTGGCCAGGGCTCTGTGGACTCGGCCAGGGCTCTGTGGACTCCGCCAGGGCTCTGTGGATGTGGCCAGGGCTCTGTGGACTCTGCCAGGGCTCTGTGGACTCTGCCAGGGCTCTGTGGACTCCGCCAGGGCTCTGTGGACTCGGCCAGGGCTCTGTGGACTCGGCCAGGGCTCTGTGGACTCGGCCAGGGCTCTGTGAACTCGGCCAGGGCTCTGTGGACTCCGCCAGGGCTCTGTGGACTCGGCCAGGGCTCTGTGGACTCAGCCAGGGCTCTGTGGACTCTGCCAGGGCTCTGTGAACTCGGCCAGGGCTCTGTGGATTCCGCCAGGGCTCTGTGGACTCGGCCAGGGCTCTGTGGACTCGGCCAGGGCTCTGTGGACTCCGCCAGGGCTCTGTGGATGTGGCCAGGGCTCTGTGGACTCGGCCAGGGCTCTGTGGACTCCGCCAGGGCTCTGTGAACTCGGCCAGGGCTCTGTGGACTCGGCCTTGGCTCTGTGAACTCGGCCAGGGCTCTGTGGACTCGGCCAGGGCTCTGTGGACTCGGCCAGGGCTCTGTGAACTCGGCCAGGGCTCTGTGGACTCCGCCAGGGCTCTGTGAACTCGGCCAGGGCTCTGTGGACTCCGCCAGGGCTCTGTGGACTCGGCCAGGGCTCTGTGGACTCCGCCAGGGCTCTGTGGACTCCGTCAGGACTCTGTGGACTCGGCCAGGGTTCTGTGGACTCGGCCAGGGCTCTGTGGACTCGGCCAGGGCTCTGTGGACTCCGCCAGGGCTCTGTGGACTCCGCCAGGGCTCTGTGAACTCGGCCAGGGCTCTGTGGACGTGGCCAGGGCTCTGTGGACTCGGCCAGGGCTCTGTGGACTCCGCCAGGGCTCTGTGGACTCTGCCAGGGCTCTGTGGACTCGGCCAGGGCTCTGTGGACTCGGCCAGTGCTCTGTGGATGTGGCCAGGGCTCTGTGGACTCGGCCAGGGCTCTGTGGACTCGGCCAGGGCTCTGTGGACTCCGCCAGGGCTCTGTGGATTCGGCCAGGGCTCTGTGGATGTGGCCAGGGCTCTGTGGACTCTGCCAGGGCTCTGTGGACTCGGCCAGGGCTCTGTGGACTCGGCCAGGGCTCTGTGGACTCGGCCAGTGCTCTGTGGACTCGGCCAGGGCTCTGTGGATGTGGCCAGGGCTCTGTGGACTCGGCCAGGGCTCTGTGGACTCTGCCAGAGCTCTGTGAACTCGCCCAGGGCTCTGTGGACTCTGCCAGGGCTCTGTGGACTCGGCCAGGGCTCTGTGGACTCGGCCAGGGCTCTGTGGACTCCGCCAGGGCTCTGTGGACTCTGCCAGGGCTCTGTGAACTCGGCCAGGGCTCTGTGGACTCTGCCAGGGCTCTGTGGACTCCGCCAGGGCTCTGTGGAAGTGGCCAGGGCTCTGTGGACTCGGCCAGGGCTCTGTGGACTCGGCCAGGGCTCTGTGGACTCCGCCAGGGCTCTGTGGATGTGGCCAGGGCTCTGTGGACTCTGCCAGGGCTCTGTGAACTCGGCCAGGGCTCTGTGGACTCGGCCAGGGCTCTGTGGACTCGGCCAGAGCTCTGTGGACTCCGCCAGGGCTCTGTGGATGTGGCCAGGGCTCTGTGGACTCTGCCAGGGCTCTGTGGTCTCGGCCAGGGCTCTGTGGACTCGGCCAGGGCTCTGTGGATGTGGCCAGGGCTCTGTGGACTCTGCCAGGGCTCTGTGGACTCGGCCAGGGCTCTGTGGACTCCACCAGGGCTCTGTGAACTCGGCCAGGGCTCTGTGGACTCCGCCAGGGCTCTGTGGAATCTGCCAGGGCTCTGTGAACTCGGCCAGGGCTCTGTGGACTCCGCCAGGGCTCTGTGGACTCTGCCAGGGCTCTGTGAACTCGGCCAGGGCTCTGTGGACTCGGCCAGGGCTCTGTGGACTCGGCCAGTGCTCTGTGGATGTGGCCAGGGCTCTGTGGACTCTGCCAGGGCTCTGTGGACTCGGCCAGGGCTCTGTGGACTCGGCCAGGGCTCTGTGAACTCGGCCAGGGCTCTGTGGACTCCGCCAGGGCTCTGTGGACTCCGCCAGGGCTCTGTGGACTCGGCCAGGGCTCTGTGGACTCCGCCAGGGCTCTGTGGACTCTGCCAGGGCTCTGTGGACTCCGCCAGGACTCTGTGGACTCGGCCAGGGTTCTGTGGACTCTGCCAGTGCTCTGTGGACTCGGCCAGGGCTCTGTGGACTCGGCCAGGGCTCTGTGGACTCCGCCAGGGCTCTGTGGACTCCGCCAGGGCTCTGTGAACTCGGCCAGGGCTCTGTGGACGTGGCCAGGGCTCTGTGGACTCGGCCAGGGCTCTGTGGACTCCGCCAGGGCTCTGTGGACTCCGCCAGGGCTCTGTGGACTCGGCCAGGGCTCTGTGGACTCGGCCAGTGCTCTGTGGATGTGGCCAGGACTCTGTGGACTCGGCCAGGGTTCTGTGGACTCTGCCAGTGCTCTGTGGACTCGGCCAGGGCTCTGTGGACTCGGCCAGGGCTCTGTGGACTCCGCCAGGGCTCTGTGGACTCCGCCAGGGCTCTGTGAACTCGGCCAGGGCTCTGTGGACGTCGGCCAGGGCTCTGTGGACTCGGCCAGGGCTCTGTGGACTCCGCCAGGGCTCTGTGGACTCGGCCAGTGCTCTGTGGATGTGGCCAGGGCTCTGTGGACTCGGCCAGGGCTCTGTGGACTCGGCCAGGGCTCTGTGGTCTCGGCCAGGGCTCTGTGGATTCGGCCAGGGCTCTGTGGATGTGGCCAGGGCTCTGTGGACTCTGCCAGGGCTCTGTGGACTCGGCCAGGGCTCTGTGGACTCGGCCAGGGCTCTGTGGACTCGGCCAGGGCTCTGTGGACTCGGCCAGGGCTCTGTGGATGTGGCCAGGGCTCTGTGGACTCGGCCAGGGCTCTGTGGACTCGGCCAGGGCTCTGTGGACTCCGCCAGGGCTCTGTGAACTCGGCCAGGGCTCTGTGGACTCTGCCAGGGCTCTGTGGACTCTGCCAGGGCTCTGTGGACTCGGCCAGGGCTCTGTGGACTCCGCCAGGGCTCTGTGGACTCTGCCAGGGCTCTGTGAACTCCGCCAGGGCTCTGTGGACTCTGCCAGGGCTCTGTGGACTCCGCCAGGGCTCTGTGGAAGTGGCCAGGGCTCTGTGGACTCGGCCAGGGCTCTGTGGACTCGGCCAGGGCTCTGTGGACTCCGCCAGGGCTCTGTGGACTCCGCCAGGGCTCTGTGGACTCTGCCGGGCTCTGAACTGGCCAGGGCTCTGTGGACTCGGCCAGGGCTCTGTGGACTCGGCCAGAGCTCTGTGGACTCCGCCAGGGCTCTGTGGATGTGGCCAGGGCTCTGTGGACTCGGCCAGGGCTCTGTGGACTCCGCCAGGGCTCTGTGGACTCTGCCAGGGCTCTGTGGACTCCGCCAGGTCTCTGTGAAATCGGCCAGGGCTCTGTGGACTCTGCCAGGGCTCTGTGGACTGGGCCAGGGCTCTGTGAACTCGGCCAGGGCTCTGTGGACTCTGCCAGGGCTCTGTGGACTCGGCCAGGGCTCTGTGGACTCCACCAGGGCTCTGTGAACTCGGCCAGGGCTCTGTGGACTCGGCCAGGGCTCTGTGGCCTCCGCCAGGGCTCTGTGGATGTGGCCAGGGCTCTGTGGACTCGGCCAGGGCTCTGTGGACTCGGCCAGGGCTCTGTGGACTCGGCCAGGGCTCTGTGGATGTGGCCAGGGCTCTGTGGACTCGGCCAGGGCTCTGTGGACTCCGCCAGGGGTCTGTGGACTCTGCCAGGGCTCTGTGGACTCCGCCAGGTCTCTGTGAAATCGGCCAGGGCTCTGTGGACTCTGCCAGGGCTCTGTGGACTGGGCCAGGGCTCTGTGAACTCGGCCAGGGCTCTGTGGACTCTGCCAGGGCTCTGTGGATGTGGCCAGGGCTCTGTGGACTCGGCCAGGGCTCTGTGGACACTTCCAGGGCTCTGTGGACTCCGCCAGGGCTCTGTGAACTCGGCCAGGGCTCTGTGGACTCGGCCAGGGCTCTGTGGACTCGGCCAGGGCTCTGTGGACTCGGCCAGTGCTCTGTGGACTCGGCCAGGGCTCTGTGGATGTGGCCAGGGCTCTGTGGACTCGGCCAGGGCTCTGTGGACTCGGCCAGGGCTCTGTGGACTCCGCCAGGGCTCTGTGAACTCGGCCAGGGCTCTGTGGACTCCGCCAGGGCTCTGTGGACTCGGCCAGGGCTCTGTGAACTCGGCCAGGGCTCTGTGGACTCGGCCAGTGCTCTGTGGACTCGGCCAGGGCTCTGTGGATGTGGCCAGGGCTCTGTGGACTCGGCCAGGGCTCTGTGGACTCCGCCAGGGCTCTGTGGACTCCGCCAGGGCTCTGTGAACTCGGCCAGGGCTCTGTGGACTCGGCCAGGGCTCTGTGGACTCCGCCAGGGCTCTGTGGACTCGGCCAGGGCTCTGTGGACTCCGCCAGGGCTCTGTGGACTCCGCCAGGGCTCTGTCAACTCGGCCAGGGCTCTGTGGACTCCGCCAGGGCTCTGTGGATGTGGCCAGGGCTCTGTGGACTCGGCCAGGGCTCTGTGGACTCCGCCAGGGCTCTGTGGATGTGGCCAGGGCTCTGTGGACTCTGCCAGGGCTCTGTGGACTCGGCCAGGGCTCTGTGGACTCCGCCAGGGCTCTGTGGACTCTGCCAGGGCTCTGTGGACTCGGCCAGGGCTCTGTGGACTCGGCCAGGGCTCTGTGGACTCCGCCAGGGCTCTGTGGACTCGGCCAGGGCTCTGTGGACTCCGCCAGGGCTCTGTGGACTCTGCCAGGGCTCTGTGAACTCGGCCAGGGCTCTGTGGACTCCGCCAGGGCTCTGTGGACTCGGCCAGGGCTCTGTGGACTCGGCCAGGGCTCTGTGGACTCCGCCAGGGCTCTGTGGATGTGGCCAGGGCTCTGTGGACTCGGCCAGGGCTCTGTGGACTCCGCCAGGGCTCTGTGAACTCGGCCAGGGCTCTGTGGACTCGGCCTTGGCTCTGTGAACTCGGCCAGGGCTCTGTGGACTCGGCCAGGGCTCTGTGGACTCGGCCAGGGCTCTGTGAACTCGGCCAGGGCTCTGTGGACTCCGCCAGGGCTCTGTGAACTCGGCCAGGGCTCTGTGGACTCCGCCAGGGCTCTGTGGACTCGGCCAGGGCTCTGTGGACTCCGCCAGGGCTCTGTGGACTCCGCCAGGACTCTGTGGACTCGGCCAGGGTTCTGTGGACTCTGCCAGTGCTCTGTGGACTCGGCCAGGGCTCTGTGGACTCGGCCAGGGCTCTGTGGACTCCGCCAGGGCTCTGTGGACTCCGCCAGGGCTCTGTGAACTCGGCCAGGGCTCTGTGGACGTGGCCAGGGCTCTGTGGACTCGGCCAGGGCTCTGTGGACTCCGCCAGGGCTCTGTGGACTCTGCCAGGGCTCTGTGGACTCGGCCAGGGCTCTGTGGACTCGGCCAGTGCTCTGTGGATGTGGCCAGGGCTCTGTGGACTCGGCCAGGGCTCTGTGGACTCGGCCAGGGCTCTGTGGTCTCGGCCAGGGCTCTGTGGATTCGGCCAGGGCTCTGTGGATGTGGCCAGGGCTCTGTGGACTCTGCCAGGGCTCTGTGGACTCGGCCAGGGCTCTGTGGACTCGGCCAGGGCTCTGTGGACTCGGCCAGTGCTCTGTGGACTCGGCCAGGGCTCTGTGGATGTGGCCAGGGCTCTGTGGACTCGGCCAGGGCTCTGTGGACTCTGCCAGGGCTCTGTGAACTCGGCCAGGGCTCTGTGGACTCTGCCAGGGCTCTGTGGACTCGGCCAGGGCTCTGTGGACTCGGCCAGGGCTCTGTGGACTCCGCCAGGGCTCTGTGGACTCTGCCAGGGCTCTGTGAACTCGGCCAGGGCTCTGTGGACTCTGCCAGGGCTCTGTGGACTCCGCCAGGGCTCTGTGGAAGTGGCCAGGGCTCTGTGGACTCGGCCAGGGCTCTGTGGACTCGGCCAGGGCTCTGTGGACTCCGCCAGGGCTCTGTGGACTCCGCCAGGGCTCTGTGGACTCTGCCAGGGCTCTGTGAACTCGGCCAGGGCTCTGTGGACTCGGCCAGGGCTCTGTGGACTCGGCCAGAGCTCTGTGGACTCTGCCAGGGCTCTGTGGATGTGGCCAGGGCTCTGTGGACTCTGCCAGGGCTCTGTGGTCTCGGCCAGGGCTCTGTGGACTCGGCCAGGGCTCTGTGGATGTGGCCAGGGCTCTGTGGACTCTGCCAGGGCTCTGTGGACTCGGCCAGGGCTCTGTGGACTCCACCAGGGCTCTGTGAACTCGGCCAGGGCTCTGTGGACTCCGCCAGGGCTCTGTGGAATCTGCCAGGGCTCTGTGAACTCGGCCAGGGCTCTGTGGACTCCGCCAGGGCTCTGTGGACTCTGCCAGGGCTCTGTGAACTCGGCCAGGGCTCTGTGGACTCGGCCAGGGCTCTGTGGATGTGGCCAGGGCTCTGTGGACTCTGCCAGGGCTCTGTGGACTCGGCCAGGGCTCTGTGGACTCGGCCAGGGCTCTGTGGACTCGGCCAGGGCTCTGTGGACTCCGCCAGGGCTCTGTGGACTCGGCCAGGGCTCTGTGGACTCCGCCAGGGCTCTGTGGACTCTGCCAGGGCTCTGTGGACTCCGCCAGGGCTCTGTGGACTCTGCCAGGGCTCTGTGGACTCGGCCAGGGCTCTGTGGACTCGGCCAGGGCTCTGTGGACGTCGACCAGGGCTCTGTGAACTCGGCCAGGGCTCTGTGGACTCGGCCAGGGCTCTGTGGACTCCGCCAGGGCTCTGTGGATGTGGCCAGGGCTCTGTGGACTCGGCCAGGGCTCTGTGGACTCGGCCAGGGCTCTGTGGATGTGGCCAGGGCTCTGTGGACTCGGCCAGGGCTCTGTGGACTCCGCCAGGGCTCTGTGGACTCTGCCAGGGCTCTGTGGACTCCGCCAGGTCTCTGTGAAATCGGCCAGGGCTCTGTGGACTCTGCCAGGGCTCTGTGGACTGGGCCAGGGCTCTGTGAACTCGGCCAGGGATCTGTGGACTCTGCCAGGGCTCTGTGGACTCGGCCAGGGCTCTGTGGACTCCACCAGGGCTCTGTGAACTCGGCCAGGGCTCTGTGGACTCGGCCAGGGCTCTGTGGACTCCGCCAGGGCTCTGTGGATGTGGCCAGGGCTCTGTGGACTCGGCCAGGGCTCTGTGGACTCGGCCAGGGCTCTGTGGATGTGGCCAGGGCTCTGTGGACTCGGCCAGGGCTCTGTGGACTCCGCCAGGGCTCTGTGGACTCTGCCAGGGCTCTGTGGAAAATCGGCCAGGGCTCTGTGGACTCTGCCAGGGCTCTGTGGACTGGGCCAGGGCTCTGTGAACTCGGCCAGGGCTCTGTGGACTCGGCCAGGGCTCTGTGGACTCGGCCAGGGCTCTGTGGATGTGGCCAGGGCTCTGTGGACTCCGCCAGGGCTCTGTGGACTCTGCCAGGGCTCTGTGGACTCGGCCAGGGCTCTGTGGACTCGGCCAGGGCTCTGTGGACTCGGCCAGAGCTCTGTGGACTCCGCCAGGGCTCTGTGGATGTGGCCAGGGCTCTGTGGACTCGGCCAGGGCTCTGTGGACTCCGCCAGGGCTCTGTGGACTCTGCCAGGGCTCTGTGGACTCCGCCAGGTCTCTGTGAAATCGGCCAGGGCTCTGTGGACTCTGCCAGGGCTCTGTGGACTGGGCCAGGGCTCTGTGAACTCGGCCAGGGCTCTGTGGACTCTGCCAGGGCTCTGTGGACTCGGCCAGGGCTCTGTGGACTCCACCAGGGCTCTGTGAACTCGGCCAGGGCTCTGTGGACTCGGCCAGGGCTCTGTGGCCTCCGCCAGGGCTCTGTGGATGTGGCCAGGGCTCTGTGGACTCGGCCAGGGCTCTGTGGACTCGGCCAGGGCTCTGTGGACTCGGCCAGGGCTCTGTGGATGTGGCCAGGGCTCTGTGGACTCGGCCAGGGCTCTGTGGACTCCGCCAGGGGTCTGTGGACTCTGCCAGGGCTCTGTGGACTCCGCCAGGTCTCTGTGAAATCGGCCAGGGCTCTGTGGACTCTGCCAGGGCTCTGTGGACTGGGCCAGGGCTCTGTGAACTCGGCCAGGGCTCTGTGGACTCTGCCAGGGCTCTGTGGATGTGGCCAGGGCTCTGTGGACTCGGCCAGGGCTCTGTGGACACTTCCAGGGCTCTGTGGACTCCGCCAGGGCTCTGTGAACTCGGCCAGGGCTCTGTGGACTCGGCCAGGGCTCTGTGGACTCGGCCAGGGCTCTGTGGACTCGGCCAGTGCTCTGTGGACTCGGCCAGGGCTCTGTGGATGTGGCCAGGGCTCTGTGGACTCGGCCAGGGCTCTGTGGACTCGGCCAGGGCTCTGTGGACTCCGCCAGGGCTCTGTGAACTCGGCCAGGGCTCTGTGGACTCCGCCAGGGCTCTGTGGACTCGGCCAGGGCTCTGTGAACTCGGCCAGGGCTCTGTGGACTCGGCCAGTGCTCTGTGGACTCGGCCAGGGCTCTGTGGATGTGGCCAGGGCTCTGTGGACTCGGCCAGGGCTCTGTGGACTCCGCCAGGGCTCTGTGGACTCCGCCAGGGCTCTGTGAACTCGGCCAGGGCTCTGTGGACTCGGCCAGGGCTCTGTGGACTCCGCCAGGGCTCTGTGGACTCGGCCAGGGCTCTGTGGACTCCGCCAGGGCTCTGTGGACTCCGCCAGGGCTCTGTCAACTCGGCCAGGGCTCTGTGGACTCCGCCAGGGCTCTGTGGATGTGGCCAGGGCTCTGTGGACTCGGCCAGGGCTCTGTGGACTCCGCCAGGGCTCTGTGGATGTGGCCAGGGCTCTGTGGACTCTGCCAGGGCTCTGTGGACTCGGCCAGGGCTCTGTGGACTCCGCCAGGGCTCTGTGGACTCTGCCAGGGCTCTGTGGACTCGGCCAGGGCTCTGTGGACTCGGCCAGGGCTCTGTGGACTCCGCCAGGGCTCTGTGGACTCGGCCAGGGCTCTGTGGACTCCGCCAGGGCTCTGTGGACTCTGCCAGGGCTCTGTGAACTCGGCCAGGGCTCTGTGGATTCCGCCAGGGCTCTGTGGACTCGGCCAGGGCTCTGTGGACTCGGCCAGGGCTCTGTGGACTCCGCCAGGGCTCTGTGGATGTGGCCAGGGCTCTGTGGACTCGGCCAGGGCTCTGTGGACTCCGCCAGGGCTCTGTGAACTCGGCCAGGGCTCTGTGGACTCGGCCTTGGCTCTGTGAACTCGGCCAGGGCTCTGTGGACTCGGCCAGGGCTCTGTGGACTCGGCCAGGGCTCTGTGAACTCGGCCAGGGCTCTGTGGACTCCGCCAGGGCTCTGTGAACTCGGCCAGGGCTCTGTGGACTCCGCCAGGGCTCTGTGGACTCGGCCAGGGCTCTGTGGACTCCGCCAGGGCTCTGTGGACTCCGCCAGGACTCTGTGGACTCGGCCAGGGTTCTGTGGACTCTGCCAGTGCTCTGTGGACTCGGCCAGGGCTCTGTGGACTCGGCCAGGGCTCTGTGGACTCCGCCAGGGCTCTGTGGACTCCGCCAGGGCTCTGTGAACTCGGCCAGGGCTCTGTGGACGTGGCCAGGGCTCTGTGGACTCGGCCAGGGCTCTGTGGACTCCGCCAGGGCTCTGTGGACTCTGCCAGGGCTCTGTGGACTCGGCCAGGGCTCTGTGGACTCGGCCAGTGCTCTGTGGATGTGGCCAGGGCTCTGTGGACTCGGCCAGGGCTCTGTGGACTCGGCCAGGGCTCTGTGGTCTCGGCCAGGGCTCTGTGGATTCGGCCAGGGCTCTGTGGATGTGGCCAGGGCTCTGTGGACTCTGCCAGGGCTCTGTGGACTCGGCCAGGGCTCTGTGGACTCGGCCAGGGCTCTGTGGACTCGGCCAGTGCTCTGTGGACTCGGCCAGGGCTCTGTGGATGTGGCCAGGGCTCTGTGGACTCGGCCAGGGCTCTGTGGACTCTGCCAGGGCTCTGTGAACTCGGCCAGGGCTCTGTGGACTCTGCCAGGGCTCTGTGGACTCGGCCAGGGCTCTGTGGACTCGGCCAGGGCTCTGTGGACTCCGCCAGGGCTCTGTGGACTCTGCCAGGGCTCTGTGAACTCGGCCAGGGCTCTGTGGACTCTGCCAGGGCTCTGTGGACTCCGCCAGGGCTCTGTGGAAGTGGCCAGGGCTCTGTGGACTCGGCCAGGGCTCTGTGGACTCGGCCAGGGCTCTGTGGACTCCGCCAGGGCTCTGTGGACTCCGCCAGGGCTCTGTGGACTCTGCCAGGGCTCTGTGAACTCGGCCAGGGCTCTGTGGACTCGGCCAGGGCTCTGTGGACTCGGCCAGAGCTCTGTGGACTCTGCCAGGGCTCTGTGGATGTGGCCAGGGCTCTGTGGACTCTGCCAGGGCTCTGTGGTCTCGGCCAGGGCTCTGTGGACTCGGCCAGGGCTCTGTGGATGTGGCCAGGGCTCTGTGGACTCTGCCAGGGCTCTGTGGACTCGGCCAGGGCTCTGTGGACTCCACCAGGGCTCTGTGAACTCGGCCAGGGCTCTGTGGACTCCGCCAGGGCTCTGTGGAATCTGCCAGGGCTCTGTGAACTCGGCCAGGGCTCTGTGGACTCCGCCAGGGCTCTGTGGACTCTGCCAGGGCTCTGTGAACTCGGCCAGGGCTCTGTGGACTCGGCCAGGGCTCTGTGGATGTGGCCAGGGCTCTGTGGACTCTGCCAGGGCTCTGTGGACTCGGCCAGGGCTCTGTGGACTCGGCCAGGGCTCTGTGGACTCGGCCAGGGCTCTGTGGACTCCGCCAGGGCTCTGTGGACTCGGCCAGGGCTCTGTGGACTCCGCCAGGGCTCTGTGGACTCTGCCAGGGCTCTGTGGACTCCGCCAGGGCTCTGTGGACTCTGCCAGGGCTCTGTGGACTCGGCCAGGGCTCTGTGGAGTCGGCCAGGGCTCTGTGGACTCGACCAGGGCTCTGTGAACTCGGCCAGGGCTCTGTGGACTCGGCCAGGGCTCTGTGGACTCCGCCAGGGCTCTGTGGATGTGGCCAGGGCTCTGTGGACTCGGCCAGGGCTCTGTGGACTCGGCCAGGGCTCTGTGGATGTGGCCAGGGCTCTGTGGACTCGGCCAGGGCTCTGTGGACTCCGCCAGGGCTCTGTGGACTCTGCCAGGGCTCTGTGGACTCCGCCAGGTCTCTGTGAAATCGGCCAGGGCTCTGTGGACTCTGCCAGGGCTCTGTGGACTGGGCCAGGGCTCTGTGAACTCGGCCAGGGATCTGTGGACTCTGCCAGGGCTCTGTGGACTCGGCCAGGGCTCTGTGGACTCCACCAGGGCTCTGTGAACTCGGCCAGGGCTCTGTGGACTCGGCCAGGGCTCTGTGGACTCCGCCAGGGCTCTGTGGATGTGGCCAGGGCTCTGTGGACTCGGCCAGGGCTCTGTGGACTCGGCCAGGGCTCTGTGGATGTGGCCAGGGCTCTGTGGACTCGGCCAGGGCTCTGTGGACTCCGCCAGGGCTCTGTGGACTCTGCCAGGGCTCTGTGGACTCGGCCAGGGCTCTGTGGACTCCGCCAGGTCTCTGTGAAATCGGCCAGGGCTCTGTGGACTCTGCCAGGGCTCTGTGGACTGGGCCAGGGCTCTGTGAACTCGGCCAGGGCTCTGTGGACTCGGCCAGGGCTCTGTGGACTCGGCCAGGGCTCTGTGGATGTGGCCAGGGCTCTGTGGACTCGGCCAGGGCTCTGTGGACTCCGCCAGGGCTCTGTGGACTCGGCCAGGGCTCTGTGGACTCTGCCAGGGCTCTGTGGACTCGGCCAGGGCTCTGTGGACTCCACCAGGGCTCTGTGAACTCGGCCAGGGCTCTGTGGACTCGGCCAGGGCTCTGTGAACTCGGCCAGGGCTCTGTGGACTCCGCCAGGGCTCTGTGGACTCGGCCAGGGCTCTGTGAACTCGGCCAGGGCTCTGTGGACTCGGCCAGTGCTCTGTGGACTCGGCCAGGGCTCTGTGGATGTGGCCAGGGCTCTGTGGACTCGGCCAGGGCTCTGTGGACTCCGCCAGGGCTCTGTGGACTCCGCCAGGGCTCTGTGAACTCGGCCAGGGCTCTGTGGACTCCGCCAGGGCTCTGTGGACTCGGCCAGGGCTCTGTGGACTCCGCCAGGGCTCTGTGGACTCGGCCAGGGCTCTGTGGACTCGGCCAGGGCTCTGTGGACTCCGCCAGGACTCTGTGGACTCGGCCAGGGTTCTGTGGACTCGGCCAGGGCTCTGTGGACTCGGCCAGGGCTCTGTGGACTCCGCCAGGGCTCTGTGGACTCGGCCAGGGCTCTGTGGACTCCGCCAGGGCTCTGTGAACTCGGCCAGGGCTCTGTGGACTCCGCCAGGGCTCTGTGGATGTGGCCAGGGCTCTGTGGACTCGGCCAGGGCTCTGTGGACTCCGCCAGGGCTCTGTGGATGTGGCCAGGGCTCTGTGGACTCTGCCAGGGCTCTGTGGACTCGGCCAGGGCTCTGTGGACTCCGCCAGGGCTCTGTGGACTCTGCCAGGGCTCTGTGGACTCGGCCAGGGCTCTGTGGACTCGGCCAGGGCTCTGTGGACTCGGCCAGGGCTCTGTGGACTCCGCCAGGGCTCTGTGGACTCGGCCAGGGCTCTGTGGACTCCGCCAGGGCTCTGTGGACTCGGCCAGGGCTCTGTGAACTCGGCCAGGGCTCTGTGGATTCCTCCAGGGCTCTGTGGACTCGGCCAGGGCTCTGTGGACTCGGCCAGGGCTCTGTGGACTCCGCCAGGGCTCTGTGGATGTGGCCAGGGCTCTGTGGACTCGGCCAGGGCTCTGTGGACTCCGCCAGGGCTCTGTGAACTCGGCCAGGGCTCTGTGGACTCGGCCAGGGCTCTGTGGACTCGGCCAGGGCTCTGTGAACTCGGCCAGGGCTCTGTGGACTCGGCCAGGGCTCTGTGGACTCGGCCAGGGCTCTGTGAACTCGGCCAGGGCTCTGTGGACTCCGCCAGGACTCTGTGAACTCGGCCAGGGCTCTGTGGACTCCGCCAGGGCTCTGTGGACTCGGCCAGGGCTCTGTGGACTCCGCCAGGGCTCTGTGGACTCCGCCAGGACTCTGTGGACTCGGCCAGGGTTCTGTGGACTCTGCCAGTGCTCTGTGGACTCGGCCAGGGCTCTGTGGACTCGGCCAGGGCTCTGTGGACTCCGCCAGGGCTCTGTGAACTCGGCCAGGGCTCTGTGGACTCGGCCAGGGCTCTGTGGACGTGGCCAGGGCTCTGTGGACTCGGCCAGGGCTCTGTGGACTCCGCCAGGGCTCTGTGGACTCCGCCAGGGCTCTGTGGACTCGGCCAGGGCTCTGTGGACTCGGCCAGTGCTCTGTGGATGTGGCCAGGGCTCTGTGGACTCGGCCAGGGCTCTGTGGATGTGGCCAGGGCTCTGTGGACTCTGCCAGGGCTCTGTGGACTCGGCCAGGGCTCTGTGGACTCCACCAGGGCTCTGTGAACTCGGCCAGGGCTCTGTGGACTCCGCCAGGGCTCTGTGGAATCTGCCAGGGCTCTGTGAACTCGGCCAGGGCTCTGTGGACTCCGCCAGGGCTCTGTGGACTCTGCCAGGGCTCTGTGAACTCGGCCAGGGCTCTGTGGACTCGGCCAGGGCTCTGTGGACTCGGCCAGGGCTCTGTGGACTCGGCCAGGGCTCTGTGGATGTGGCCAGGGCTCTGTGGACTCGGCCAGGGCTCTATGGACTCGGCCAGGGCTCTGTGGACTGGGCCAGGGCTCTGTGAACTCGGCCAGGGCTCTGTGGACTCTGCCAGGGCTCTGTGAACTCGGCCAGGGCTCTGTGGACTCCGCCAGGGCTCTGTGGACTCGGCCAGGGCTCTGTGGACTCCGCCAGGGCTCTGTGAACTCGGCCAGGGCTCTGTGGACTCTGCCAGGGCTCTGTGGACTCTGCCAGGGCTCTGTGAACTCGGCCAGGGCTCTGTGGACTCGGCCAGTGCTCTGTGGACTCTGCCAGGGCTCTGTGGATGTGGCCAGGGCTCTGTGGACTCTGCCAGGGCTCTGTGGACTCGGCCAGGGCTCTGTGGACTCCGCCAGGGCTCTGTGAACTCGGCCAGGGCTCTGTGGACTCCGCCAGGGCTCTGTGGACTCCGCCAGGGCTCTGTGGACTCTGCCAGGGCTCTGTGGACTCGGCCAGGGCTCTGTGGACTCCGCCAGGGCTCTGTGGACTCTGCCAGGGCTCTGTGAACTCGGCCAGGGCTCTGTGGACTCGGCCAGGGCTCTGTGGACTCCGCCAGGGCTCTGTGGAAGTGGCCAGGGCTCTGTGAACTCGGCCAGGGCTCTGTGGACTCGGCCAGGGCTCTGTGGACTCCGCCAGGGCTCTGTGGACTCCGCCAGGGCTCTGTGGACTCTGCCAGGGCTCTGTGGACTCGGCCAGGGCTCTGTGGACTCCGCCAGGGCTCTGTGGATGTGGCCAGGGCTCTGTGGACTCTGCCAGGGCTCTGTGGACTCGGCCAGGGCTCTGTGAACTCGGCCAGGGCTCTGTGGACTCGGCCAGGGCTCTGTGGACTCCGCCAGGGCTCTGTGGACTCTGCCAGGGCTCTGTGGACTTGGCCAGGGCTCTGTGGACTCCGCTAGGGCTCTGTGGACTCGGCCAGGGCTCTGTGGACTCGGCCAGGGCTCTGTGGAAGTGGCCAGGGCTCTGTGGACTCTGCCAGGGCTCTGTGGACTCGGCCAGGGCTCTGTGGACTCCGCCAGGGCTCTGTGGACTCCGCCAGGACTCTGTGGACTCGGCCAGGGTTCTGTGGACTCTGCCAGTGCTCTGTGGACTCGGCCAGGGCTCTGTGGACTCGGCCAGGGCTCTGTGGACTCCGCCAGGGCTCTGTGAACTCGGCCAGGGCTCTGTGGACTCGGCCAGGGCTCTGTGGACGTGGCCAGGGCTCTGTGGACTCGGCCAGGGCTCTGTGGACTCCGCCAGGGCTCTGTGGACTCCGCCAGGGCTCTGTGGACTCGGCCAGGGCTCTGTGGACTCGGCCAGTGCTCTGTGGATGTGGCCAGGGCTCTGTGGACTCGGCCAGGGCTCTGTGGATGTGGCCAGGGCTCTGTGGACTCTGCCAGGGCTCTGTGGACTCGGCCAGGGCTCTGTGGACTCCACCAGGGCTCTGTGAACTCGGCCAGGGCTCTGTGGACTCCGCCAGGGCTCTGTGGAATCTGCCAGGGCTCTGTGAACTCGGCCAGGGCTCTGTGGACTCCGCCAGGGCTCTGTGGACTCTGCCAGGGCTCTGTGAACTCGGCCAGGGCTCTGTGGACTCGGCCAGGGCTCTGTGGACTCGGCCAGGGCTCTGTGGACTCGGCCAGGGCTCTGTGGATGTGGCCAGGGCTCTGTGGACTCGGCCAGGGCTCTATGGACTCGGCCAGGGCTCTGTGGACTGGGCCAGGGCTCTGTGAACTCGGCCAGGGCTCTGTGGACTCTGCCAGGGCTCTGTGAACTCGGCCAGGGCTCTGTGGACTCCGCCAGGGCTCTGTGGACTCGGCCAGGGCTCTGTGGACTCCGCCAGGGCTCTGTGAACTCGGCCAGGGCTCTGTGGACTCTGCCAGGGCTCTGTGAACTCGGCCAGGGCTCTGTGGACTCCGCCAGGGCTCTGTGGACTCGGCCAGGGCTCTGTGGACTCCGCCAGGGCTCTGTGAACTCGGCCAGGGCTCTGTGGACTCTGCCAGGGCTCTGTGGACTCTGCCAGGGCTCTGTGAACTCGGCCAGGGCTCTGTGGACTCGGCCAGTGCTCTGTGGACTCTGCCAGGGCTCTGTGGATGTGGCCAGGGCTCTGTGGACTCTGCCAGGGCTCTGTGGACTCGGCCAGGGCTCTGTGGACTCCGCCAGGGCTCTGTGAACTCGGCCAGGGCTCTGTGGACTCTGCCAGTGCTCTGTGGACTCTTCCAGGGCTCTGTGGACTCTGCCAGGGCTCTGTGAACTCGGCCAGGGCTCTGTGGACTCGGCCAGGGCTCTGTGGACTCCGCCAGGGCTCTGTGGACTCCGCCAGGGCTCTGTGGAAGTGGCCAGGGCTCTGTGAACTCGGCCAGGGCTCTGTGGACTCGGCCAGGGCTCTGTGGACTCCGCCAGGGCTCTGTGGACTCCGCCAGGGCTCTGTGGACTCTGCCAGGGCTCTGTGGACTCGGCCAGGGCTCTGTGGACTCCGCCAGGGCTCTGTGGATGTGGCCAGGGCTCTGTGGACTCTGCCAGGGCTCTGTGGACTCGGCCAGGGCTCTGTGAACTCGGCCAGGGCTCTGTGGACTCGGCCAGGGCTCTGTGGACTCCGCCAGGGCTCTGTGGACTCTGCCAGGGCTCTGTGGACTTGGCCAGGGCTCTGTGGACTCCGCTAGGGCTCTGTGGACTCGGCCAGGGCTCTGTGGACTCGGCCAGGGCTCTGTGGAAGTGGCCAGGGCTCTGTGGACTCTGCCAGGGCTCTGTGGACTCGGCCAGGGCTCTGTGGACTCCGCCAGGGCTCTGTGGACTCCGCCAGGACTCTGTGGACTCGGCCAGGGTTCTGTGGACTCTGCCAGTGCTCTGTGGACTCGGCCAGGGCTCTGTGGACTCGGCCAGGGCTCTGTGGACTCCGCCAGGGCTCTGTGAACTCGGCCAGGGCTCTGTGGACTCGGCCAGGGCTCTGTGGACGTGGCCAGGGCTCTGTGGACTCGGCCAGGGCTCTGTGGACTCCGCCAGGGCTCTGTGGACTCCGCCAGGGCTCTGTGGACTCGGCCAGGGCTCTGTGGACTCGGCCAGTGCTCTGTGGATGTGGCCAGGGCTCTGTGGACTCGGCCAGGGCTCTGTGGATGTGGCCAGGGCTCTGTGGACTCTGCCAGGGCTCTGTGGACTCGGCCAGGGCTCTGTGGACTCCACCAGGGCTCTGTGAACTCGGCCAGGGCTCTGTGGACTCCGCCAGGGCTCTGTGGAATCTGCCAGGGCTCTGTGAACTCGGCCAGGGCTCTGTGGACTCCGCCAGGGCTCTGTGGACTCTGCCAGGGCTCTGTGAACTCGGCCAGGGCTCTGTGGACTCGGCCAGGGCTCTGTGGACTCGGCCAGGGCTCTGTGGACTCGGCCAGGGCTCTGTGGATGTGGCCAGGGCTCTGTGGACTCGGCCAGGGCTCTATGGACTCGGCCAGGGCTCTGTGGACTGGGCCAGGGCTCTGTGAACTCGGCCAGGGCTCTGTGGACTCTGCCAGGGCTCTGTGAACTCGGCCAGGGCTCTGTGGACTCCGCCAGGGCTCTGTGGACTCGGCCAGGGCTCTGTGGACTCCGCCAGGGCTCTGTGAACTCGGCCAGGGCTCTGTGGACTCTGCCAGGGCTCTGTGGACTCTGCCAGGGCTCTGTGAACTCGGCCAGGGCTCTGTGGACTCGGCCAGTGCTCTGTGGACTCTGCCAGGGCTCTGTGGATGTGGCCAGGGCTCTGTGAACTCGGCCAGGGCTCTGTGGACTCTGCCAGTGCTCTGTGGACTCTTCCAGGGCTCTGTGGACTCTGCCAGGGCTCTGTGAACTCGGCCAGGGCTCTGTGGACTCGGCCAGGGCTCTGTGGACTCCGCCAGGGCTCTGTGGACTCCGCCAGGGCTCTGTGGAAGTGGCCAGGGCTCTGTGAACTCGGCCAGGGCTCTGTGGACTCGGCCAGGGCTCTGTGGACTCCGCCAGGGCTCTGTGGACTCCGCCAGGGCTCTGTGGACTCTGCCAGGGCTCTGTGGACTCGGCCAGGGCTCTGTGGACTCCGCCAGGGCTCTGTGGATGTGGCCAGGGCTCTGTGGACTCTGCCAGGGCTCTGTGGACTCGGCCAGGGCTCTGTGAACTCGGCCAGGGCTCTGTGGACTCGGCCAGGGCTCTGTGGACTCCGCCAGGGCTCTGTGGACTCTGCCAGGGCTCTGTGGACTTGGCCAGGGCTCTGTGGACTCCGCTAGGGCTCTGTGGACTCGGCCAGGGCTCTGTGGACTCGGCCAGGGCTCTGTGGAAGTGGCCAGGGCTCTGTGGACTCTGCCAGGGCTCTGTGGACTCGGCCAGGGCTCTGTGGACTCCGCCAGGGCTCTGTGGACTCCGCCAGGACTCTGTGGACTCGGCCAGGGTTCTGTGGACTCTGCCAGTGCTCTGTGGACTCGGCCAGGGCTCTGTGGACTCGGCCAGGGCTCTGTGGACTCCGCCAGGGCTCTGTGAACTCGGCCAGGGCTCTGTGGACTCGGCCAGGGCTCTGTGGACGTGGCCAGGGCTCTGTGGACTCGGCCAGGGCTCT
This sequence comes from Necrosyrtes monachus, assembly GCA_037953605.1. NCBI lineage: Eukaryota > Metazoa > Chordata > Aves > Accipitriformes > Accipitridae > Necrosyrtes > Necrosyrtes monachus. The sequence continues at coordinate 46,858 of JAZGTQ010000509.1, read as the reverse complement.
GTGGACTCCGCCAGGGCTCTGTGGACTCCGCCAGGGCTCTGTGGACTCGGCCAGGGCTCTGTGGACTCGGCCAGTGCTCTGTGGATGTGGCCAGGGCTCTGTGGACTCGGCCAGGGCTCTGTGGATGTGGCCAGGGCTCTGTGGACTCTGCCAGGGCTCTGTGGACTCGGCCAGGGCTCTGTGGACTCCACCAGGGCTCTGTGAACTCGGCCAGGGCTCTGTGGACTCCGCCAGGGCTCTGTGGAATCTGCCAGGGCTCTGTGAACTCGGCCAGGGCTCTGTGGACTCCGCCAGGGCTCTGTGGACTCTGCCAGGGCTCTGTGAACTCGGCCAGGGCTCTGTGGACTCGGCCAGGGCTCTGTGGACTCGGCCAGGGCTCTGTGGACTCGGCCAGGGCTCTGTGGATGTGGCCAGGGCTCTGTGGACTCGGCCAGGGCTCTATGGACTCGGCCAGGGCTCTGTGGACTGGGCCAGGGCTCTGTGAACTCGGCCAGGGCTCTGTGGACTCTGCCAGGGCTCTGTGAACTCGGCCAGGGCTCTGTGGACTCCGCCAGGGCTCTGTGGACTCGGCCAGGGCTCTGTGGACTCCGCCAGGGCTCTGTGAACTCGGCCAGGGCTCTGTGGACTCTGCCAGGGCTCTGTGGACTCTGCCAGGGCTCTGTGAACTCGGCCAGGGCTCTGTGGACTCGGCCAGTGCTCTGTGGACTCTGCCAGGGCTCTGTGGATGTGGCCAGGGCTCTGTGGACTCTGCCAGGGCTCTGTGGACTCGGCCAGGGCTCTGTGGACTCCGCCAGGGCTCTGTGAACTCGGCCAGGGCTCTGTGGACTCCGCCAGGGCTCTGTGGACTCCGCCAGGGCTCTGTGGACTCTGCCAGGGCTCTGTGGACTCGGCCAGGGCTCTGTGGACTCCGCCAGGGCTCTGTGGACTCTGCCAGGGCTCTGTGAACTCGGCCAGGGCTCTGTGGACTCGGCCAGGGCTCTGTGGACTCCGCCAGGGCTCTGTGGAAGTGGCCAGGGCTCTGTGAACTCGGCCAGGGCTCTGTGGACTCGGCCAGGGCTCTGTGGACTCCGCCAGGGCTCTGTGGACTCCGCCAGGGCTCTGTGGACTCTGCCAGGGCTCTGTGGACTCGGCCAGGGCTCTGTGGACTCCGCCAGGGCTCTGTGGATGTGGCCAGGGCTCTGTGGACTCTGCCAGGGCTCTGTGGACTCGGCCAGGGCTCTGTGAACTCGGCCAGGGCTCTGTGGACTCGGCCAGGGCTCTGTGGACTCCGCCAGGGCTCTGTGGACTCTGCCAGGGCTCTGTGGACTTGGCCAGGGCTCTGTGGACTCCGCTAGGGCTCTGTGGACTCGGCCAGGGCTCTGTGGACTCGGCCAGGGCTCTGTGGAAGTGGCCAGGGCTCTGTGGACTCTGCCAGGGCTCTGTGGAAGTGGCCAGGGCTCTGTGGACTCTGCCAGGGCTCTGTGGACTCGGGCAGGGCTCTGTGGACTCGGCCAGGGCTCTGTGGATGTGGCCAGGGCTCTGTGAACTCGGCCAGGGCTCTGTGGACTCCGCCAGGGCTCTGTTGACTCTGCCAGGGCTCTGTGAACTCGGCCAGGGCTCTGTGGACTCGGCCAGGGCTCTGTGGACTCTGCCAGGGCTCTGTGAACTCGGCCAGGGCTCTGTGGACTCGGCCAGGGCTCTGTGGACTCCGCCAGGGCTCTGTGGACTCTGCCAGGGCTCTGTGGAATCGGCCAGGGCTCTGTGGACTCCGCCAGGGCTCTGTGGACTCGGCCAGGGCTCTGTGGACTCCGCCAGGGCTCTGTGGACTCGGCCAGGGCTCTGTGGACACTTCCAGGGCTCTGTGGACTTGGCCAGGGCTCTGTGGACTCTGCCAGGGCTCTGTGAACTCGGCCAGGGCTCTGTGGAGTCGGCCAGGGCTCTGTGGACTCAGCCAGGGCTCTGTGGACTCGGCCAGGGCTCTGTGGACTCCGCCAGGGTTCTGTGGACTCTTCCAGGGCTCTGTGGACTCGGCCAGGGCTCTGTGAACTCGGCCAGGGCTCTGTGGACTCGGCCAGGGCTCTGTGGACTCAGCCAGGGCTCTGTGAACTCGGCCAGGGCTCTGTGAACTCGGCCAGGGCTCTGTGGACTCGGCCAGGGCTCTGTGGACTCCGCCAAGGCTCTGTGGATGTGGTCAGGGCTCTGTGGACTCTGCCAGGGCTCTGTGGACTCGGCCAGGGCTCTGTGGACTCGGCCAGGGCTCTGTGGATGTGGCCAGGGCTCTGTGGACTCTGCCAGGGCTCTGTGGACTCGGCCAGGGCTCTGTGGACTCCGCCAGGGCTCTGTGGACTCCGCCAGGGCTCTGTGAACTCGGCCAGGGCTCTGTGGACTCCGCCAGGGCTCTGTGGACTCTGCCAGGGCTCTGTGAACTCGGCCAGGGCTCTGTGGACTCCGCCAGGGCTCTGTGGACTCCGCCAGGGCTCTGTGGACTCCGCCAGGACTCTGTGGACTCGGCCAGGGTTTTGTGGACTCTGCCAGTGCTCTGTGGACTCTTCCAGGGCTCTGTGGACTCGGCCAGGGCTCTGTGGACTCGGCCAGGGCTCTGTGGACTCCGCCAGGGCTCTGTGAACTCGGCCAGGGCTCTGTGGACTCCGCCAGGGCTCTGTGGACTCTGCCAGGGCTCTGTGAACTCGGCCAGGGCTCTGTGGACTCGGCCAGGGCTCTGTGGACTCCGCCAGGGCTCTGTGGAAGTGGTCAGGGCTCTGTGAACTCGGCCAGGGCTCTGTGGACTCGGCCAGGGCTCTGTGGACTCCGCCAGGGCTCTGTGGACTCCGCCAGGGCTCTGTGGACTCTGCCAGGGCTCTGTGGACTCCGCCAGGGCTCTGTGGACTCCGCCAGGGCTCTGCGGACTCGGCCAGGGCTCTGTGGACTCCGCCAGGGCTCTGTGGACTCCGCCAGGACTCTGTGGACTCGGCCAGGGTTTTGTGGACTCTGCCAGTGCTCTGTGGACTCTTCCAGGGCTCTGTGGACTCGGCCAGGGCTCTGTGGACTCGGCCAGGGCTCTGTGGACTCTGCCAGGGCTCTGTGGATGTGGCCAGGGCTCTGTGGACTCTGCCAGGGCACTGTGGACTCTGCCAGGGCTCTGTGGACTCGGCCAGGGCTCTGTGGACTCCGCCAGGGCTCTGTGGAAGTGGCCAGGGCTCTGTGAACTCGGCCAGGGCTCTGTGGACGTGGCCAGGGCTCTGTGGACTCGGCCAGGGCTCTGTGAACTCGGCCAGGGCTCTGTGAACTCGGCCAGGGCTCTGTGAACTCGGCCAGGGCTCTGTGGACTCTGCCAGGGCTCTGTGGACTTGGCCAGGGCTCTGTGGACTTGGCCAGGGCTCTGTGGACTCGGCCAGGGCTCTGTGGACTCAGCCAGGGCTCTGTGGACTCGGCCAGGGCTCTGTGGACTCGGCCAGGGCTCTGTGGACACGGCCAGGGCTCTGTGGATGTGGCCAGGGCTCTGTGGACTCAGCCAGGGCTCTGTGGACTCGGCCAGGGCTCTGTGGACTCGTCCAGGGCTCTGTGGACTCCGCCAGGGCTCTGTGGATGTGGCCAGGGCTCTGTGGACTCGGCCAGGGCTCTGTGGACTCGGCCAGGGCTCTGTGAACTCGGCCAGGGCTCTGTGGACTCCGGCAGGGCTCTGTGAACTCGGCCAGGGCTCTGTGGACTCTGCCAGGGCTCTGTGGACTCGGCCAGGGCTCTGTGGACTCTGCCAGGGCTCTGTGGACTCGGCCAGGGCTCTGTGGACTCCGCCAGGGCTCTGTGAACTCGGCCAGGGCTCTGTGGACTCCGCCAGGGCTCTGTGGACTCCGCCAGGGCTCTGTGGACTCTGCCAGGGCTCTGTGGACTCGGCCAGGGCTCTGTGGACTCCGCCAGGGCTCTGTGGACTCTGCCAGGGCTCTGTGAACTCGGCCAGGGCTCTGTGGACTCGGCCAGGGCTCTGTGGACTCCGCCAGGGCTCTGTGGAAGTGGCCAGGGCTCTGTGAACTCGGCCAGGGCTCTGTGGACTCGGCCAGGGCTCTGTGGACTCCGCCAGGGCTCTGTGGACTCCGCCAGGGCTCTGTGGACTCTGCCAGGGCTCTGTGGACTCGGCCAGGGCTCTGTGGACTCCGCCAGGGCTCTGTGGATGTGGCCAGGGCTCTGTGGACTCTGCCAGGGCTCTGTGGACTCGGCCAGGGCTCTGTGAACTCGGCCAGGGCTCTGTGGACTCGGCCAGGGCTCTGTGGACTCCGCCAGGGCTCTGTGGACTCTGCCAGGGCTCTGTGGACTTGGCCAGGGCTCTGTGGACTCCGCTAGGGCTCTGTGGACTCGGCCAGGGCTCTGTGGACTCGGCCAGGGCTCTGTGGAAGTGGCCAGGGCTCTGTGGACTCTGCCAGGGCTCTGTGGACTCGGCCAGGGCTCTGTGGACTCCGCCAGGGCTCTGTGGACTCCGCCAGGACTCTGTGGACTCGGCCAGGGTTCTGTGGACTCTGCCAGTGCTCTGTGGACTCGGCCAGGGCTCTGTGGACTCGGCCAGGGCTCTGTGGACTCCGCCAGGGCTCTGTGAACTCGGCCAGGGCTCTGTGGACTCGGCCAGGGCTCTGTGGACGTGGCCAGGGCTCTGTGGACTCGGCCAGGGCTCTGTGGACTCCGCCAGGGCTCTGTGGACTCCGCCAGGGCTCTGTGGACTCGGCCAGGGCTCTGTGGACTCGGCCAGTGCTCTGTGGATGTGGCCAGGGCTCTGTGGACTCGGCCAGGGCTCTGTGGATGTGGCCAGGGCTCTGTGGACTCTGCCAGGGCTCTGTGGACTCGGCCAGGGCTCTGTGGACTCCACCAGGGCTCTGTGAACTCGGCCAGGGCTCTGTGGACTCCGCCAGGGCTCTGTGGAATCTGCCAGGGCTCTGTGAACTCGGCCAGGGCTCTGTGGACTCCGCCAGGGCTCTGTGGACTCTGCCAGGGCTCTGTGAACTCGGCCAGGGCTCTGTGGACTCGGCCAGGGCTCTGTGGACTCGGCCAGGGCTCTGTGGACTCGGCCAGGGCTCTGTGGATGTGGCCAGGGCTCTGTGGACTCGGCCAGGGCTCTATGGACTCGGCCAGGGCTCTGTGGACTGGGCCAGGGCTCTGTGAACTCGGCCAGGGCTCTGTGGACTCTGCCAGGGCTCTGTGAACTCGGCCAGGGCTCTGTGGACTCCGCCAGGGCTCTGTGGACTCGGCCAGGGCTCTGTGGACTCCGCCAGGGCTCTGTGAACTCGGCCAGGGCTCTGTGGACTCTGCCAGGGCTCTGTGGACTCTGCCAGGGCTCTGTGAACTCGGCCAGGGCTCTGTGGACTCGGCCAGTGCTCTGTGGACTCTGCCAGGGCTCTGTGGATGTGGCCAGGGCTCTGTGGACTCTGCCAGGGCTCTGTGGACTCGGCCAGGGCTCTGTGGACTCCGCCAGGGCTCTGTGAACTCGGCCAGGGCTCTGTGGACTCCGCCAGGGCTCTGTGGACTCCGCCAGGGCTCTGTGGACTCTGCCAGGGCTCTGTGGACTCGGCCAGGGCTCTGTGGACTCCGCCAGGGCTCTGTGGACTCTGCCAGGGCTCTGTGAACTCGGCCAGGGCTCTGTGGACTCGGCCAGGGCTCTGTGGACTCCGCCAGGGCTCTGTGGAAGTGGCCAGGGCTCTGTGAACTCGGCCAGGGCTCTGTGGACTCGGCCAGGGCTCTGTGGACTCCGCCAGGGCTCTGTGGACTCCGCCAGGGCTCTGTGGACTCTGCCAGGGCTCTGTGGACTCGGCCAGGGCTCTGTGGACTCCGCCAGGGCTCTGTGGATGTGGCCAGGGCTCTGTGGACTCTGCCAGGGCTCTGTGGACTCGGCCAGGGCTCTGTGAACTCGGCCAGGGCTCTGTGGACTCGGCCAGGGCTCTGTGGACTCCGCCAGGGCTCTGTGGACTCTGCCAGGGCTCTGTGGACTTGGCCAGGGCTCTGTGGACTCCGCTAGGGCTCTGTGGACTCGGCCAGGGCTCTGTGGACTCGGCCAGGGCTCTGTGGAAGTGGCCAGGGCTCTGTGGACTCTGCCAGGGCTCTGTGGAAGTGGCCAGGGCTCTGTGGACTCTGCCAGGGCTCTGTGGACTCGGGCAGGGCTCTGTGGACTCGGCCAGGGCTCTGTGGATGTGGCCAGGGCTCTGTGAACTCGGCCAGGGCTCTGTGGACTCCGCCAGGGCTCTGTTGACTCTGCCAGGGCTCTGTGAACTCGGCCAGGGCTCTGTGGACTCGGCCAGGGCTCTGTGGACTCTGCCAGGGCTCTGTGAACTCGGCCAGGGCTCTGTGGACTCGGCCAGGGCTCTGTGGACTCCGCCAGGGCTCTGTGGACTCTGCCAGGGCTCTGTGGAATCGGCCAGGGCTCTGTGGACTCCGCCAGGGCTCTGTGGACTCGGCCAGGGCTCTGTGGACTCCGCCAGGGCTCTGTGGACTCGGCCAGGGCTCTGTGGACACTTCCAGGGCTCTGTGGACTTGGCCAGGGCTCTGTGGACTCTGCCAGGGCTCTGTGAACTCGGCCAGGGCTCTGTGGAGTCGGCCAGGGCTCTGTGGACTCAGCCAGGGCTCTGTGGACTCGGCCAGGGCTCTGTGGACTCCGCCAGGGTTCTGTGGACTCTTCCAGGGCTCTGTGGACTCGGCCAGGGCTCTGTGAACTCGGCCAGGGCTCTGTGGACTCGGCCAGGGCTCTGTGGACTCAGCCAGGGCTCTGTGAACTCGGCCAGGGCTCTGTGAACTCGGCCAGGGCTCTGTGGACTCGGCCAGGGCTCTGTGGACTCCGCCAAGGCTCTGTGGATGTGGTCAGGGCTCTGTGGACTCTGCCAGGGCTCTGTGGACTCGGCCAGGGCTCTGTGGACTCGGCCAGGGCTCTGTGGATGTGGCCAGGGCTCTGTGGACTCTGCCAGGGCTCTGTGGACTCGGCCAGGGCTCTGTGGACTCCGCCAGGGCTCTGTGGACTCCGCCAGGGCTCTGTGAACTCGGCCAGGGCTCTGTGGACTCCGCCAGGGCTCTGTGGACTCTGCCAGGGCTCTGTGAACTCGGCCAGGGCTCTGTGGACTCCGCCAGGGCTCTGTGGACTCCGCCAGGGCTCTGTGGACTCCGCCAGGACTCTGTGGACTCGGCCAGGGTTTTGTGGACTCTGCCAGTGCTCTGTGGACTCTTCCAGGGCTCTGTGGACTCGGCCAGGGCTCTGTGGACTCGGCCAGGGCTCTGTGGACTCCGCCAGGGCTCTGTGAACTCGGCCAGGGCTCTGTGGACTCCGCCAGGGCTCTGTGGACTCTGCCAGGGCTCTGTGAACTCGGCCAGGGCTCTGTGGACTCGGCCAGGGCTCTGTGGACTCCGCCAGGGCTCTGTGGAAGTGGTCAGGGCTCTGTGAACTCGGCCAGGGCTCTGTGGACTCGGCCAGGGCTCTGTGGACTCCGCCAGGGCTCTGTGGACTCCGCCAGGGCTCTGTGGACTCTGCCAGGGCTCTGTGGACTCCGCCAGGGCTCTGTGGACTCCGCCAGGGCTCTGCGGACTCGGCCAGGGCTCTGTGGACTCCGCCAGGGCTCTGTGGACTCCGCCAGGACTCTGTGGACTCGGCCAGGGTTTTGTGGACTCTGCCAGTGCTCTGTGGACTCTTCCAGGGCTCTGTGGACTCGGCCAGGGCTCTGTGGACTCGGCCAGGGCTCTGTGGACTCTGCCAGGGCTCTGTGGATGTGGCCAGGGCTCTGTGGACTCTGCCAGGGCACTGTGGACTCTGCCAGGGCTCTGTGGACTCGGCCAGGGCTCTGTGGACTCCGCCAGGGCTCTGTGGAAGTGGCCAGGGCTCTGTGAACTCGGCCAGGGCTCTGTGGACGTGGCCAGGGCTCTGTGGACTCGGCCAGGGCTCTGTGAACTCGGCCAGGGCTCTGTGAACTCGGCCAGGGCTCTGTGAACTCGGCCAGGGCTCTGTGGACTCTGCCAGGGCTCTGTGGACTCCGCCAGGGCTCTGTGGACTTGGCCAGGGCTCTGTGGACTCGGCCAGGGCTCTGTGGACTCAGCCAGGGCTCTGTGGACTCGGCCAGGGCTCTGTGGACTCGGCCAGGGCTCTGTGGACACGGCCAGGGCTCTGTGGATGTGGCCAGGGCTCTGTGGACTCAGCCAGGGCTCTGTGGACTCGGCCAGGGCTCTGTGGACTCGTCCAGGGCTCTGTGGACTCCGCCAGGGCTCTGTGGATGTGGCCAGGGCTCTGTGGACTCTGCCAGGGTTCTGTGGACTCGGCCAGGGCTCTGTGGACTCGGCCAGGGCTCTGTGGATTCCGCCAGGGCTCTGTGGACTCTGCCAGGGCTCTGTGGATTCCGCCAGGGCTCTGTGGACTCTGCCAGGGCTCTGTGGACTCCGCCAGGGCTCTGTGGATGTGGCCAGGGCTCTGTGGACTCGGCCAGGGCTCTGTGGACTCGGCCAGGGCTCTGTGGACTCCGCCAGGGCTCTGTGGATGTGGCCAGGGCTCTGTGGACTCTGCCAGGGCTCTGTGGACTCGGCCAGGGCTCTGTGGACTCGGCCAGGGCTCTGTGGATTCCGCCAGGGCTCTGTGGACTCTGCCAGGGCTCTGTGGACTCCGCCAGGGCTCTGTGGATGTGGCCAGGGCTCTGTGAACTCGGCCAGGGCTCTGTGAACTCGGCCAGGGCTCTGTGGACTCCGCCAGGGCTCTGTGGACTCTGCCAGGGCTCTGTGAACTCGGCCAGGGCTCTGTGGACTCCGCCAGGGCTCTGTGGACTCTGCCAGGGCTCTGTGAACTCGGCCAGGGCTCTGTGGACTCCGCCAGGGCTCTGTGGACTCGGCCAGGGCTCTGTGGACTCGGCCAGGGCTCTGTGGACTCCGCCAGGGCTCTGTGGACTCTGCCAGGGCTCTGTGGACTCCGCCAGGGCTCTGTGGATGTGTCCAGGGCTCTGTGAACTCGGCCAGGGCTCTGTGAACTCGGACAGGGCTCTGTGGACTCCGCCAGGGCTCTGTGGACTCTGCCAGGGCTCTGTGGAAGTGGCCAGGGCTCTGTGGACTCTGCCAGGGCTCTGTGGACTCGGCCAGGGCTCTGTGGACTCGGCCAGGGCTCTGTGGATGTGGCCAGGGCTCTGTGAACTCGGCCAGGGCTCTGTGGACTCCGCCAGGGCTCTGTTGACTCTGCCAGGGCTCTGTGAACTCGGCCAGGGCTCTGTGGACTCGGCCAGGGCTCTGTGGACTCTGCCAGGGCTCTGTGAACTCGGCCAGGGCTCTGTGGACTCGGCCAGGGCTCTGTGGACTCTGCCAGGGCTCTGTGGACTCTGCCAGGGCTCTGTGGAATCGGCCAGGGCTCTGTGGATTCCGCCAGGGCTCTGTGGACTCGGCCAGGGCTCTGTGGACTCCGCCAGGGCTCTGTGGACTCGGCCAGGGCTCTGTGGACACTTCCAGGGCTCTGTGGACTTGGCCAGGGCTCTGTGGACTCTGCCAGGGCTCTGTGAACTCGGCCAGGGCTCTGTGGAGTCGGCCAGGGCTCTGTGGACTCAGCCAGGGCTCTGTGGACTCGGCCAGGGCTCTGTGGACTCCGCCAGGGTTCTGTGGACTCTTCCAGGGCTCTGTGGACTCGGCCAGGGCTCTGTGAACTCGGCCAGGGCTCTGTGGACTCGGCCAGGGCTCTGTGGACTCAGCCAGGGCTCTGTGGACTCTGCCAGGGCTCTGTGAACTCGGCCAGGGCTCTGTGGACTCGGCCAGGGCTCTGTGGACTCCGCCAAGGCTCTGTGGATGTGGTCAGGGCTCTGTGGACTCTGCCAGGGCTCTGTGGACTCGGCCAGGGCTCTGTGGACTCGGCCAGGGCTCTGTGGATGTGGCCAGGGCTCTGTGGACTCTGCCAGGGCTCTGTGGACTCGGCCAGGGCTCTGTGGACTCCGCCAGGGCTCTGTGGACTCCGCCAGGGCTCTGTGAACTCGGCCAGGGCTCTGTGGACTCCGCCAGGGCTCTGTGGACTCTGCCAGGGCTCTGTGAACTCGGCCAGGGCTCTGTGGACTCCGCCAGGGCTCTGTGGACTCGGCCAGGGCTCTGTGGACTCTGCCAGGGCTCTGTGGACTCCGCCAGGACTCTGTGGATGAGGCCAGGGCTCTGTGAACTCGGCCAGGGCTCTGTGGACTCTTCCAGGGCTCTGTGGACTCGGCCAGGGCTCTGTGGACTCTGCCAGGGCTCTGTGGATGTGGCCAGGGCTCTGTGGACTCTGCCAGGGCACTGTGGACTCTGCCAGGGCTCTGTGGACTCGGCCAGGGCTCTGTGGACTCTGCCAGGGCTCTGTGGAAGTGGCCAGGGCTCTGTGAACTCGCCCAGGGCTCTGTGGACTCCGCCAGGGCTCTGTGGACTCGGCCAGGGCTCTGTGAACTCGGCCAGGGCTCTGTGGACTCGGCCAGGGCTCTGTGGACTCGGCCAGGGCTCTGTGAACTCGGCCAGGGCTCTGTGGACTCAGCCAGGGCTCTGTGGACTCGGCCAGGGCTCTGTGAACTCGGCCAGGGCTCTGTGGACTCGGCCAGGGCTCTGTGAACTCGGCCAGGGCTCTGTGGACTCTGCCAGGGCTCTGTGGACTCCGCCAGGGCTCTGTGGACTTGGCCAGGGCTCTGTGGACTCGGCCAGGGCTCTGTGGACTCGGCCAGGGCTCTGTGGACTCGGCCAGGGCTCTGTGGACTCGGCCAGGGCTCTGTGGACTCTGCCAGGGCTCTGTGGATGTGGCCAGGGCTCTGTGGACTCAGCCAGGGCTCTGTGGACTCTGCCAGGGCTCTGTGGACTCGTCCAGGGCTCTGTGGACTCCGCCAGGGCTCTGTGGATGTGGCCAGGGCTCTGTGGACTCTGCCAGGGTTCTGTGGACTCGGCCAGGGCTCTGTGGACTCGGCCAGGGCTCTGTGGATTCCGCCAGGGCTCTGTGGACTCTGCCAGGGCTCTGTGGATTCCGCCAGGGCTCTGTGGACTCTGCCAGGGCTCTGTGGACTCTGCCAGGGCTCTGTGGATGTGGCCAGGGCTCTGTGGACTCGGCCAGGGCTCTGTGGACTCGGCCAGGGCTCTGTGGACTCCGCCAGGGCTCTGTGGATGTGGCCAGGGCTCTGTGGACTCTGCCAGGGCTCTGTGGACTCGGCCAGGGCTCTGTGGACTCGGCCAGGGCTCTGTGGATTCCGCCAGGGCTCTGTGGACTCTGCCAGGGCTCTGTGGACTCCGCCAGGGCTCTGTGGATGTGGCCAGGGCTCTGTGAACTCGGCCAGGGCTCTGTGAACTCGGCCAGGGCTCTGTGGACTCCGCCAGGGCTCTGTGGACTCTGCCAGGGCTCTGTGAACTCGGCCAGGGCTCTGTGGACTCGGCCAGGGCTCTGTGAACTCGGCCAGGGCTCTGTGGACTCCGCCAGGGCTCTGTGGACTCGGCCAGGGCTCTGTGGACTCTGCCAGGGCTCTGTGGACTCCGCCAGGGCTCTGTGGACTCTGCCAGGGCTCTGTGGACTCCGCCAGGGCTCTGTGGATGTGTCCAGGGCTCTGTGAACTCGGCCAGGGCTCTGTGAACTCGGACAGGGCTCTGTGGACTCCGCCAGGGCTCTGTGGACTCTGCCAGGGCTCTGTGAACTCGGCCAGGGCTCTGTGGACTCCGCCAGGGCTCTGTGGACTCTGCCAGGGCTCTGTGAACTCGGCCAGGGCTCTGTGGACTCCGCCAGGGCTCTGTGGACTCGGCCAGGGCTCTGTGAACTCGGCCAGGGCTCTGTGGACTCCGCCAGGGCTCTGTGGACTCGGCCAGGGCTCTGTGAACTCGGCCAGGGCTCTGTGGACTCGGCCAGGGCTCTGTGGACTCTGCCAGGGCTCTGTGAACTCGGCCAGGGCTCTGTGGACTCCGCCAGGGCTCTGTGAACTCGGCCAACGCTCTGTGGACTCCGCCAGGGCTCTGTGGAATCTGCCAGGGCTCTGTGAACTCGGCCAGGGCTCTGTGGACTCCGCCAGGGCTCTGTGGACTCTGCCAGGGCTCTGTGAACTCGGCCAGGGCTCTGTGGACTCGGCCAGGGCTCTGTGGACTCGGCCAGGGCTCTGTGGATGTGGCCAGGGCTCTGTGGACTCGGCCAGGGCTCTGTGGACTCCGCCAGGGCTCTGTGGACTCGGCCAGGGCTCTGTGGACTCCGCCAGGTCTCTGTGAACTCGGCCAGGGCTCTATGGACTCGGCCAGGGCTCTGTGGACTGGGCCAGGGCTCTGTGAACTCGGCCAGGGCTCTGTGGACTCTGCCAGGGCTCTGTGAACTCGGCCAGGGCTCTGTGGACTCCGCCAGGGCTCTGTGGACTCGGCCAGGGCTCTGTGGACTCCGCCAGGGCTCTGTGAACTCGGCCAGGGCTCTGTGGACTCTGCCAGGGCTCTGTGGACTCTGCCAGGGCTCTGTGAACTCGGCCAGGGCTCTGTGGACTCGGCCAGTGCTCTGTGGACTCTGCCAGGGCTCTGTGGATGTGGCCAGGGCTCTGTGGACTCTGCCAGGGCTCTGTGGACTCGGCCAGGGCTCTGTGGACTCCGCCAGGGCTCTGTGAACTCGGCCAGGGCTCTGTGGACTCCGCCAGGGCTCTGTGGACTCCGCCAGGGCTCTGTGGACTCTGCCAGGGCTCTGTGGACTCGGCCAGGGCTCTGTGGACTCGGCCAGGGCTCTGTGGACTCCGCCAGGGCTCTGTGGACTCTGCCAGGGCTCTGTGAACTCGGCCAGGGCTCTGTGGACTCGGCCAGGGCTCTGTGGACTCCGCCAGGGCTCTGTGGAAGTGGCCAGGGCTCTGTGAACTCGGCCAGGGCTCTGTGGACTCGGCCAGGGCTCTGTGGACTCCGCCAGGGCTCTGTGGACTCCGCCAGGGCTCTGTGGACTCTGCCAGGGCTCTGTGGACTCGGCCAGGGCTCTGTGGACTCCGCCAGGGCTCTGTGGATGTGGCCAGGGCTCTGTGGACTCTGCCAGGGCTCTGTGGACTCGGCCAGGGCTCTGTGAACTCGGCCAGGGCTCTGTGGACTCTGCCAGGGCTCTGTGGACTCCGCCAGGGCTCTGTGGACTTGGCCAGGGCTCTGTGGACTCGGCCAGGGCTCTGTGGACTCGGCCAGGGCTCTGTGGACTCAGCCAGGGCTCTGTGGACTCGGCCAGGGCTCTGTGGACTCGGCCAGGGCTCTGTGGACTCTGCCAGGGCTCTGTGGATGTGGCCAGGGCTCTGTGGACTCAGCCAGGGCTCTGTGGACTCTGCCAGGGCTCTGTGGACTCGTCCAGGGCTCTGTGGACTCCGCCAGGGCTCTGTGGATGTGGCCAGGGCTCTGTGGACTCTGCCAGGGTTCTGTGGACTCGGCCAGGGCTCTGTGGACTCGGCCAGGGCTCTGTGGATTCCGCCAGGGCTCTGTGGACTCTGCCAGGGCTCTGTGGATTCCGCCAGGGCTCTGTGGACTCTGCCAGGGCTCTGTGGACTCCGCCAGGGCTCTGTGGATGTGGCCAGGGCTCTGTGGACTCGGCCAGGGCTCTGTGGACTCGGCCAGGGCTCTGTGGACTCCGCCAGGGCTCTGTGGATGTGGCCAGGGCTCTGTGGACTCTGCCAGGGCTCTGTGGACTCGGCCAGGGCTCTGTGGACTCGGCCAGGGCTCTGTGGATTCCGCCAGGGCTCTGTGGACTCTGCCAGGGCTCTGTGGACTCCGCCAGGGCTCTGTGGATGTGGCCAGGGCTCTGTGAACTCGGCCAGGGCTCTGTGAACTCGGCCAGGGCTCTGTGGACTCCGCCAGGGCTCTGTGGACTCTGCCAGGGCTCTGTGAACTCGGCCAGGGCTCTGTGGACTCGGCCAGGGCTCTGTGGACTCTGCCAGGGCTCTGTGAACTCGGCCAGGGCTCTGTGGACTCCGCCAGGGCTCTGTGGACTCGGCCAGGGCTCTGTGGACTCTGCCAGGGCTCTGTGGACTCCGCCAGGGCTCTGTGGACTCTGCCAGGGCTCTGTGGACTCCGCCAGGGCTCTGTGGATGTGTCCAGGGCTCTGTGAACTCGGCCAGGGCTCTGTGAACTCGGACAGGGCTCTGTGGACTCCGCCAGGGCTCTGTGGACTCTGCCAGGGCTCTGTGAACTCGGCCAGGGCTCTGTGGACTCCGCCAGGGCTCTGTGGACTCTGCCAGGGCTCTGTGAACTCGGCCAGGGCTCTGTGGACTCCGCCAGGGCTCTGTGGACTCGGCCAGGGCTCTGTGAACTCGGCCAGGGCTCTGTGGACTCCGCCAGGGCTCTGTGGACTCGGCCAGGGCTCTGTGAACTCGGCCAGGGCTCTGTGGACTCGGCCAGGGCTCTGTGGACTCTGCCAGGGCTCTGTGAACTCGGCCAGGGCTCTGTGGATTCCGCCAGGGCTCTGTGAACTCGGCCAGGGCTCTGTGGACTCCGCCAGGGCTCTGTGGAATCTGCCAGGGCTCTGTGAACTCGGCCAGGGCTCTGTGGACTCCGCCAGGGCTCTGTGGACTCTGCCAGGGCTCTGTGAACTCGGCCAGGGCTCTGTGGACTCGGCCAGGGCTCTGTGGACTCGGCCAGGGCTCTGTGGACTCGGCCAGGGCTCTGTGGATGTGGCCAGGGCTCTGTGGACTCGGCCAGGGCTCTGTGGACTCCGCCAGGGCTCTGTGGACTCGGCCAGGGCTCTGTGGACTCCGCCAGGTCTCTGTGAACTCGGCCAGGGCTCTATGGACTCGGCCAGGGCTCTGTGGACTGGGCCAGGGCTCTGTGAACTCGGCCAGGGCTCTGTGGACTCTGCCAGGGCTCTGTGAACTCGGCCAGGGCTCTGTGGACTCCGCCAGGGCTCTGTGGACTCGGCCAGGGCTCTGTGGACTCCGCCAGGGCTCTGTGAACTCGGCCAGGGCTCTGTGGACTCTGCCAGGGCTCTGTGGACTCTGCCAGGGCTCTGTGGACTCCGCCAGGGCTCTGTGGACTCGGCCAGTGCTCTGTGGACTCTGCCAGGGCTCTGTGGATGTGGCCAGGGCTCTGTGGACTCTGCCAGGGCTCTGTGGACTCTGCCAGGGCTCTGTGGATGTGGCCAGGGCTCTGTGGACTCCGCCAGGGCTCTGTGGACTCTGCCAGGGCTCTGTGAACTCGGCCAGGGCTCTGTGGACTCGGCCAGGGCTCTGTGGACTCCGCCAGGGCTCTGTGGAAGTGGCCAGGGCTCTGTGAACTCGGCCAGGGCTCTGTGGACTCGGCCAGGGCTCTGTGGACTCCGCCAGGGCTCTGTGGACTCTGCCAGGGCTCTGTGGACTCGGCCAGGGCTCTGTGGACTCCGCCAGGGCTCTGTGGACTCAGCCAGGGCTCTGTGGACTCTGCCAGGGCTCTGTGGACTCGGCCAGGGCTCTGTGAACTCGGCCAGGGCTCTGTGGACTCGGCCAGGGCTCTGTGGACTCCGCCAGGGCTCTGTGGACTCTGCCAGGGCTCTGTGGATGTGGCCAGGGCTCTGTGGACTCCGCTAGGGCTCTGTGGACTCGGCCAGGGCTCTGTGGACTCGGCCAGGGCTCTGTGGAAGTGGCCAGGGCTCTGTGGACTCTGCCAGGGCTCTGTGGAAGTGGCCAGGGCTCTGTGGACTCTGCCAGGGCTCTGTGGACTCGGGCAGGGCTCTGTGGACTCGGCCAGGGCTCTGTGGATGTGGCCAGGGCTCTGTGAACTCGGCCAGGGCTCTGTGGACTCCGCCAGGGCTCTGTTGACTCTGCCAGGGCTCTGTGAACTCGGCCAGGGCTCTGTGGACTCGGCCAGGGCTCTGTGGACTCTGCCAGGGCTCTGTGAACTCGGCCAGGGCTCTGTGGACTCGGCCAGGGCTCTGTGGACTCTGCCAGGGCTCTGTGGAATCGGCCAGGGCTCTGTGGACTCGGCCAGGGCTCTGTGGACTCGGCCAGGGCTCTGTGGACTCCGCCAGGGCTCTGTGGACTCGGCCAGGGCTCTGTGGACACTTCCAGGGCTCTGTGGACTTGGCCAGGGCTCTGTGGACTCTGCCAGGGCTCTGTGAACTCGGCCAGGGCTCTGTGGAGTCGGCCAGGGCTCTGTGGACTCAGCCAGGGCTCTGTGGACTCGGCCAGGGCTCTGTGGACTCCGCCAGGGTTCTGTGGACTCTTCCAGGGCTCTGTGGACTCGGCCAGGGCTCTGTGAACTCGGCCAGGGCTCTGTGGACTCGGCCAGGGCTCTGTGGACTCAGCCAGGGCTCTGTGAACTCGGCCAGGGCTCTGTGAACTCGGCTTGGGCTCTGTGGACTCGGCCAGGGCTCTGTGGACTCCGCCAAGGCTCTGTGGATGTGGTCAGGGCTCTGTGGACTCTGCCAGGGCTCTGTGGACTCGGCCAGGGCTCTGTGGACTCGGCCAGGGCTCTGTGGATGTGGCCAGGGCTCTGTGGACTCTGCCAGGGCTCTGTGGACTCGGCCAGGGCTCTGTGGACTCCGCCAGGGCTCTGTGGACTCCGCCAGGGCTCTGTGAACTCGGCCAGGGCTCTGTGGACTCCGCCAGGGCTCTGTGGACTCTGCCAGGGCTCTGTGAACTCGGCCAGGGCTCTGTGGACTCTTCCAGGGCTCTGTGGAATCGGCCAGGGCTCTGTGGACTCCGCCAGGGCTCTGTGGACTCGGCCAGGGCTCTGTGGATGTGGCCAGGGCTCTGTCGACTCGGCCAGGGCTCTGTCGACTCGGCCAGGGCTCTGTGGACTCCGCCAGGGCTCTGTGAACTCTGCCAGGGCTCTGTGGACTCGGCCAGGGCTCTGTGGACTCGGCCAGGGCTCTGTGGATGTGGCCAGGGCTCTGTGGACTCGGCCAGGGCTCTGTGGACTCGGCCAGGGCTCTGTGGACTCCGCCAGGGCTCTGTGGACTCGGCCAGGGCTCTGTGGACTCCGCCAGGGCTCTGTGGACTCCGCCAGGACTCTGTGGACTCGGCCAGGGTTTTGTGGACTCTGCCAGTGCTCTGTGGACTCTTCCAGGGCTCTGTGGACTCGGCCAGGGCTCTGTGGACTCGGCCAGGGCTCTGTGGACTCCGCCAGGGCTCTGTGAACTCGGCCAGGGCTCTGTGGACTCCGCCAGGGCTCTGTGGACTCTGCCAGGGCTCTGTGAACTCGGCCAGGGCTCTGTGGACTCGGCCAGGGCTCTGTGGACTCCGCCAGGGCTCTGTGGAAGTGGTCAGGGCTCTGTGAACTCGGCCAGGGCTCTGTGGACTCGGCCAGGGCTCTGTGGACTCCGCCAGGGCTCTGTGGACTCCGCCAGGGCTCTGTGGACTCTGCCAGGGCTCTGTGGACTCCGCCAGGGCTCTGTGGACTCCGCCAGGGCTCTGCGGACTCGGCCAGGGCTCTGTGGACTCCGCCAGGGCTCTGTGGACTCCGCCAGAACTCTGTGGACTCGGCCAGGGTTTTGTGGACTCTGCCAGTGCTCTGTGGACTCTTCCAGGGCTCTGTGGACTCGGCCAGGGCTCTGTGGACTCGGCCAGGGCTCTGTGGACTCTGCCAGGGCTCTGTGGATGTGGCCAGGGCTCTGTGGACTCTGCCAGGGCACTGTGGACTCTGCCAGGGCTCTGTGGACTCGGCCAGGGCTCTGTGGACTCCGCCAGGGCTCTGTGGAAGTGGCCAGGGCTCTGTGAACTCGCCCAGGGCTCTGTGGACTCGGCCAGGGCTCTGTGAACTCGGCCAGGGCTCTGTGGACTCGGCCAGGGCTCTGTGGACTCTGCCAGGGCTCTGTGAACTCGGCCAGGGCTCTGTGGACTCGGCCAGGGCTCTGTGGACTCTGCCAGGGCTCTGTGGACTCTGCCAGGGCTCTGTGGAATCGGCCAGGGCTCTGTGGACTCCGCCAGGGCTCTGTGGACTCGGCCAGGGCTCTGTGGACTCCGCCAGGGCTCTGTGGACTCGGCCAGGGCTCTGTGGACACTTCCAGGGCTCTGTGGACTTGGCCAGGGCTCTGTGGACTCTGCCAGGGCTCTGTGAACTCGGCCAGGGCTCTGTGGAGTCGGCCAGGGCTCTGTGGACTCAGCCAGGGCTCTGTGGACTCGGCCAGGGCTCTGTGGACTCTGCCAGGGTTCTGTGGACTCTTCCAGGGCTCTGTGGACTCGGCCAGGGCTCTGTGAACTCGGCCAGGGCTCTGTGGACTCGGCCAGGGCTCTGTGGACTCAGCCAGGGCTCTGTGGACTCTGCCAGGGCTCTGTGAACTCGGCCAGGGCTCTGTGGACTCGGCCAGGGCTCTGTGGACTCCGCCAAGGCTCTGTGGATGTGGTCAGGGCTCTGTGGACTCTGCCAGGGCTCTGTGGACTCGGCCAGGGCTCTGTGGACTCGGCCAGGGCTCTGTGGATGTGGCCAGGGCTCTGTGGACTCTGCCAGGGCTCTGTGGACTCGGCCAGGGCTCTGTGGACTCCGCCAGGGCTCTGTGGACTCCGCCAGGGCTCTGTGAACTCGGCCAGGGCTCTGTGGACTCCGCCAGGGCTCTGTGGACTCTGCCAGGGCTCTGTGAACTCGGCCAGGGCTCTGTGGACTCCGCCAGGGCTCTGTGGACTCGGCCAGGGCTCTGTGGACTCTGCCAGGGCTCTGTGGACTCCGCCAGGACTCTGTGGATGAGGCCAGGGCTCTGTGAACTCGGCCAGGGCTCTGTGGACTCTTCCAGGGCTCTGTGGACTCGGCCAGGGCTCTGTGGACTCTGCCAGGGGTCTGTGGATGTGGCCAGGGCTCTGTGGACTCTGCCAGGGCACTGTGGACTCTGCCAGGGCTCTGTGGACTCGGCCAGGGCTCTGTGGACTCCGCCAGGGCTCTGTGGAAGTGGCCAGGGCTCTGTGAACTCGCCCAGGGCTCTGTGGACTCCGCCAGGGCTCTGTGGACTCGGCCAGGGCTCTGTGAACTCGGCCAGGGCTCTGTGGACTCGGCCAGGGCTCTGTGGACTCGGCCAGGGCTCTGTGGACTCAGCCAGGGCTCTGTGGACTCGGCCAGGGCTCTGTGAACTCGGCCAGGGCTCTGTGGACTCGGCCAGGGCTCTGTGAACTCGGCCAGGGCTCTGTGAACTCGGCCAGGGCTCTGTGGACTCTGCCAGGGCTCTGTGGACTCCGCCAGGGCTCTGTGGACTTGGCCAGGGCTCTGTGGACTCGGCCAGGGCTCTGTGGACTCGGCCAGGGCTCTGTGGACTCAGCCAGGGCTCTGTGGACTCGGCCAGGGCTCTGTGGACTCGGCCAGGGCTCTGTGGACTCTGCCAGGGCTCTGTGGATGTGGCCAGGGCTCTGTGGACTCAGCCAGGGCTCTGTGGACTCTGCCAGGGCTCTGTGGACTCGTCCAGGGCTCTGTGGACTCCGCCAGGGCTCTGTGGATGTGGCCAGGGCTCTGTGGACTCTGCCAGGGTTCTGTGGACTCGGCCAGGGCTCTGTGGACTCGGCCAGGGCTCTGTGGATTCCGCCAGGGCTCTGTGGACTCTGCCAGGGCTCTGTGGATTCCGCCAGGGCTCTGTGGACTCTGCCAGGGCTCTGTGGACTCCGCCAGGGCTCTGTGGATGTGGCCAGGGCTCTGTGGACTCGGCCAGGGCTCTGTGGACTCGGCCAGGGCTCTGTGGACTCCGCCAGGGCTCTGTGGATGTGGCCAGGGCTCTGTGGACTCTGCCAGGGCTCTGTGGACTCGGCCAGGGCTCTGTGGACTCGGCCAGGGCTCTGTGGATTCCGCCAGGGCTCTGTGGACTCTGCCAGGGCTCTGTGGACTCCGCCAGGGCTCTGTGGATGTGGCCAGGGCTCTGTGAACTCGGCCAGGGCTCTGTGAACTCGGCCAGGGCTCTGTGGACTCCGCCAGGGCTCTGTGGACTCTGCCAGGGCTCTGTGAACTCGGCCAGGGCTCTGTGGACTCGGCCAGGGCTCTGTGGACTCTGCCAGGGCTCTGTGAACTCGGCCAGGGCTCTGTGGACTCCGCCAGGGCTCTGTGGACTCGGCCAGGGCTCTGTGGACTCTGCCAGGGCTCTGTGGACTCCGCCAGGGCTCTGTGGACTCTGCCAGGGCTCTGTGGACTCCGCCAGGGCTCTGTGGATGTGTCCAGGGCTCTGTGAACTCGGCCAGGGCTCTGTGAACTCGGACAGGGCTCTGTGGACTCCGCCAGGGCTCTGTGGACTCTGCCAGGGCTCTGTGAACTCGGCCAGGGCTCTGTGGACTCCGCCAGGGCTCTGTGGACTCCGCCAGGGCTCTGTGAACTCAGCCAGGGCTCTGTGGACTCGGCCAGGGCTCTGTGAACTCGGCCAGGGCTCTGTGGACTCCGCCAGGGCTCTGTGGACTCTGCCAGGGCTCTGTGGACTCCGCCAGGGCTCTGTGGATGTGGCCAGGGCTCTGTGAACTCGGCCAGGGCTCTGTGAACTCGGACACGGCTCTGTGGACTCCGCCAGGGCTCTGTGGACTCTGCCAGGGCTCTGTGAACTCGGCCTGGGCTCTGTGGATGTGGCCAGGGCTCTGTGGACTCTGCCAGGGCTCTGTGGACTCGGCCAGGGCTCTGTGGACTCCGCCAGGGCTCTGTGGACTCTGCCAGGGCTCTGTGAACTCGGCCAGGGCTCTGTGGACTCGGCCAGGGCTCTGTGGACTCGGCCAGGGCTCTGTGAACTCGGCCAGGGCTCTGTGGACTCGGCCAGGGCTCTGTGGACTCCGCCAGGGCTCTGTGGACTCGGCCAGGGCTCTGTGGACGTGGCCAGGGCTCTGTGAACTCGGCCAGGGCTCTGTGGACTCGGCCAGGGCTCTGTGAACTCGGCCAGGGCTCTGTGGACTCGGCCAGGGCTCTGTGGACTCGGCCAGGGCTCTGTGGACTCCGCCAGGACTCTGTGGAAGTGGCCAGGGCTCTGTGGACTCTGCCAGGGCTCTGTGGACTCGGCCAGGGCTCTGTGGACTCGGCCAGGGCTCTGTGGACTCCGCCAGGGCTCTGTGGACTCTGCCAGGGCTCTGTGGACTCCGCCAGGGCTCTGTGGATGTGGCCAGGGCTCTGTGAACTCGGCCAGGGCTCTGTGAACTCGGACAGAGCTCTGTGGACTCCGCCAGGGCTCTGTGGACTCTGCCAGGGCTCTGTGAACTCGGCCAGGGCTCTGTGGACTCCGCCAGGGCTCTGTGGACTCGGCCAGGGCTCTGTGGACTCGGCCAGGGCTCTGTGGACTCGGCCAGGGCTCTGTGGACTCGGCCAGGGCTCTGTGGACTCTGCCAGGGCTCTGTGGACTCGGCCAGGGCTCTGTGGACTCGGCCAGGGCTCTGTGGACTCCGCCAGGGCTCTGTGGACTCCGCCAGGGCTCTGTGGACTCCGCCAGGGCTCTGTGGATGTGGCCAGGGCTCTGTGAACTCGGCCAGGGCTCTGTGAACTCGGACAGAGCTCTGTGGACTCCGCCAGGGCTCTGTGGACTCGGCCAGGGCTCTGTGGACTCGGCCAGGGCTCTGTGGACTCCGCCAGGGCTCTGTGGATGTGGCCAGGGCTCTGTGGACTCCGCCAGGGCTCTGTGGACTCCGCCAGGGCTCTGTGAACTCGGCCAGGGCTCTGTGGACTCCGCCAGGGCTCTGTGGACTCGGCCAGGGCTCTGTGAACTCGGCCAGGGCTCTGTGGACTCGGCCAGGGCTCTGTGAACTCTGCCAGGGCTCTGTGGACTCGGCCAGGGCTCTGTGGACTCGGCCAGGGCTCTGTGGACACGGCCAGGGCTCTGTGGACTCCGCCAGGGCTCTGTGGACTCGGCCAGGGCTCTGTGGACTCCGCCAGGGCTCTGTGAACTCGGCCAGGGCTCTGTGGACTCTGCCAGGGCTCTGTGGACTCGGCCAGGGCTCTGTGGACTCTGCCAGGGCTCTGTGAACTCTGCCAGGGCTCTGTGGACTCCGCCAGGGCTCTGTGGACTCCGCCAGGGCTCTGTGGATGTGGCCAGGGCTCTGTGGACTCGGCCAGGGCTCTGTGAACTCGGCCAGGGCTCTGTGGACTCCGCCAGGGCTCTGTGGACTCTGCCAGGGCTCTGTGAACTCGGCCAGGGCTCTGTGGACTCCGCCAGGGCTCTGTGGACTCCGCCAGGGCTCTGTGAACTCGGCCAGGGCTCTGTGGACTCGGCCAGGGCTCTGTGGACTCGGCCAGGGCTCTGTGGACTCCGCCAGGGCTCTGTGGATGTGGCCAGGGCTCTGTGGACTCCGCCAGGGCTCTGTGGACTCCGCCAGGGCTCTGTGGACTCTGGCCAGGGCTCTGTGGACTCCGCCAGGGCTCTGTGGACTCGGCCAGGGCTCTGTGAACTCGGCCAGGGCTCTGTGGACTCCGCCAGGGCTCTGTGAACTCTGCCAGGGCTCTGTGGATGTGGCCAGGGCTCTGTGGACTCGGCCAGGGCTCTGTGGACTCGGCCAGGGCTCTGTGGACTCCGCCAGGGCTCTGTGAACTCTGCCAGGGCTCTGTGGACTCGGCCAGGGCTCTGTGGACTCGGCCAGGGCTCTGTGGATGTGGCCAGGGCTCTGTGGACTCGGCCAGGGCTCTGTGGACTCGGCCAGGGCTCTGTGGACTCGGCCAGGGCTCTGTGGACTCCGCCAGGGCTCTGTGGACTCCGCCAGGGCTCTGTGAACTCGGCCAGGGCTCTGTGGACTCCGCCAGGGCTCTGTGGACTCGGCCAGGGCTCTGTGGACTCCGCCAGGGCTCTGTGGACTCTGCCAGGGCTCTGTGGACTCCGCCAGGGCTCTGTGAACTCGGCCAGGGCTCTGTGGACTCTGCCAGGGCTCTGTGGACTCGGCCAGGGCTCTGTGGACTCGGCCAGGGCTCTGTGGACTCGGCCAGGGCTCTGTGGACTCGGCCAGGGCTCTGTGAACTCGGCCAGGGCTCTGTGGACTCTGCCAGGGCTCTGTGGACTCTGCCAGGGCTCTGTGGACTCGGCCAGGGCTCTGTGGACTCGGCCAGGGCTCTGTGGACTCGGCCAGGGCTCTGTGGACTCCGCCAGGGCTCTGTGAACTCGGCCAGGGCTCTGTGGACTCCGCCAGGGCTCTGTGGATGTGGCCAGGGCTCTGTGGACTCGGCCAGGGCTCTGTGGACTCGGCCAGGGCTCTGTGGATGTGGCCAGGGCTCTGTGGACTCTGCCAGGGCTCTGTGGACTCGGCCAGGGCTCTGTGGACTCGGCCAGGGCTCTGTGGACTCGGCCAGGGCTCTGTGGACTCGGCCAGGGCTCTGTGGACTCCGCCAGGGCTCTGTGGACTCCGCCAGGGCTCTGTGAACTCGGCCAGGGCTCTGTGGACTCTGGCCAGGGCTCTGTGGACTCGGCCAGGGCTCTGTGGACTCCGCCAGGGCTCTGTGGACTCGGCCAGGGCTCTGTGGACTCGGCCAGGGCTCTGTGGACTCGGCCAGGGCTCTGTGGACTCGGCCAGGGCTCTGTGAACTCGGCCAGGGCTCTGTGGACTCCGCCAGGGCTCTGTGAACTTTGCCAGGGCTCTGTGGACTCTGCCAGGGCTCTGTGAACTCGGCCAGGGCTCTGTGAACTCGGCCAGGGCTCTGTGGACTCCGCCAGGGCTCTGTGGACTCCGCCAGGGCTCTGTGGACTCTGCCAGGGCTCTGTGGACTTGGCCAGGGCTCTGTGGACTTGGCCAGGGCTCTGTGAACTCGGCCAGGGCTCTGTGGACTCCGCCAGGGCTCTGTGGACTCTGCCAGGGCTCTGTGAACTCGGCCAGGGCTCTGTGGACTCCGCCAGGGCTCTGTGGACTCGGCCAGGGCTCTGTGGACTCGGCCAGGGCTCTGTGGACTCGGCCAGGGCTCTGTGGACTCTGCCAGGGCTCTGTGGACTCGGCCAGGGCTCTGTGGACGTCGGCCAGGGCTCTGTGGACTCGGCCAGGGCTCTGTGGACTCGGCCAGGGCTCTGTGGACTCGGCCAGGGCTCTGTGGACTCGGCCAGGGCTCTGTGGATGTGGCCAGGGCTCTGTGGACTCTGCCAGGGCTCTGTGGACTCTGCCAGGGCTCTGTGGACTCGGCCAGGGCTCTGTGGACTCCGCCAGGGCTCTGTGGACTCGGCCAGGGCTCTGTGGACTCCGCCAGGGCTCTGTGGACTCTGCCAGGGCTCTGTGGACTCCGCCAGGGCTCTGTGGACTCTGCCAGGGCTCTGTGGACTCTGCCAGGGCTCTGTGAACTCGGCCAGGGCTCTGTGGACTCTGCCAGGGCTCTGTGGACTCGGCCAGGGCTCTGTGGACTCGGCCAGGGCTCTGTGGACTCCGCCAGGGCTCTGTGGACTCGGCCAGGGCTCTGTGGACTCCGCCAGGGCTCTGTGGACTCTGCCAGGGCTCTGTGGACTCGGCCAGGGCTCTGTGGACTCCGCCAGGGCTCTGTGGACTCTGCCAGGGCTCTGTGAACTCGGCCAGAGCTCTGTGGACTCTTCCAGGGCTCTGTGGACTCGGCCAGGGCTCTGTGGACTCGGCCAGGGCTCTGTGGAAGTGGCCAGGGCTCTGTGAACTCGGCCAGGGCTCTGTGGACTCGGCCAGGGCTCTGTGGACTCGGCCAGGGCTCTGTGAACTCGGCCAGGGCTCTGTGGACTCCGCCAGGGCTCTGTGGACTCTGCCAGGGCTCTGTGGACGTGGCCAGGGCTCTGTGAACTCGGCCAGGGCTCTGTGGACTCGGCCAGGGCTCTGTGGACTCCGCCAGGGCTCTGTGAACTCGGCCAGGGCTCTGTGGACTCGGCCAGGGCTCTGTGGACTCCGCCAGGGCTCTGTGGACTCGGCCAGGGCTCTGTGGACTCGGCCAGGGCTCTGTGGACTCCGCCAGGGCTCTGTGGATGTGGCCAGGGCTCTGTGGACTCGGCCAGGGCTCTGTGGACTCGGCCAGGGCTCTGTGGACTCGGCCAGGGCTCTGTGGACTCTGCCAGGGCTCTGTGGACTCCGCCAGGGCTCTGTGAACTCGGCCAGGGCTCTGTGGACTCGGCCAGGGCTCTGTGGACTCGGCCAGGGCTCTGTGAACTCGGCCAGGGCTCTGTGGACTCGGCCAGGGCTCTGTGGACTCCGCCAGGGCTCTGTGGACTCGGCCAGGGCTCTGTGGACTCCGCCAGGGCTCTGTGAACTCGGCCAGGGCTCTGTGGACTCTGCCAGGGCTCTGTGGACTCGGCCAGGGCTCTGTGAACTCGGCCAGGGCTCTGTGGACTCGGCCAGTGCTCTGTGGACTCGGCCAGGGCTCTGTGGATGTGGCCAGGGCTCTGTGGACTCTGCCAGGGCTCTGTGGACTCGGCCAGGGCTCTGTGGACTCCGCCAGGGCTCTGTGAACTCGGCCAGGGCTCTGTGGACTCCGCCAGGGCTCTGTGGACTCGGCCAGGGCTCTGTGGACTCGGCCAGGGCTCTGTGGACTCCGCCAGGGCTCTGTGGACTCCGCCAGGGCTCTGTGGACTCGGCCAGGGCTCTGTGGACTCGGCCAGGGCTCTGTGGACTCGGCCAGGGCTCTGTGGACTCCGCCAGGGCTCTGTGGACTCGGCCAGGGCTCTGTGGACTCGGCCAGGGCTCTGTGGACTCGGCCAGGGCTCTGTGGACTCCGCCAGGGCTCTGTGGACTCGGCCAGGGCTCTGTGGACTCGGCCAGGGCTCTGTGGATGTGGCCAGGGCTCTGTGGACTCGGCCAGGGCTCTGTGGACTCGGCCAGGGCTCTGTGGATGTGGCCAGGGCTCTGTGGACTCGGCCAGGGCTCTGTGGACTCGGCCAGGGCTCTGTGGACTCTGCCAGGGCTCTGTGGACTCCGCCAGGTCTCTGTGAACTCGGCCAGGGCTCTGTGGACTCGGCCAGGGCTCTGTGGACTCGGCCAGGGCTCTGTGGACTCGGCCAGGGCTCTGTGGACTCCGCCAGGGCTCTGTGGAAGTGGCCAGGGCTCTGTGAACTCGGCCAGGGATCTGTGGACTCGGCCAGGGCTCTGTGGACTCGGCCAGGGCTCTGTGGACTCGGCCAGGGCTCTGTGGACTCCGCCAGGGCTCTGTGGACTCTGCCAGGGCTCTGTGGACTCGGCCAGGGCTCTGTGGATGTGGCCAGGGCTCTGTGGACTCGGCCAGGGCTCTGTGGACTCGGCCAGGGCTCTGTGGACTCGGCCAGTGCTCTGTGGACTCGGCCAGGGCTCTGTGGACTCGGCCAGGGCTCTGTGGACTCGGCCAGGGCTCTGTGGACTCGGCCAGGGCTCTGTGAACTCGGCCAGGGCTCTGTGGACTCTGCCAGGGCTCTGTGGACTCGGCCAGGGCTCTGTGGACTCGGCCAGGGCTCTGTGGACTCGGCCAGGGCTCTGTGAACTCGGCCAGGGCTCTGTGGACTCTGCCAGGGCTCTGTGGACTCCGCCAGGGCTCTGTGGAAGTGGCCAGGGCTCTGTGGACTCGGCCAGGGC
The DNA here is from genome assembly GCA_037953605.1 of Necrosyrtes monachus. Lineage (NCBI taxonomy): Eukaryota > Metazoa > Chordata > Aves > Accipitriformes > Accipitridae > Necrosyrtes > Necrosyrtes monachus. Next base: position 20,618 of record JAZGTQ010000509.1, on the reverse strand, counting down.
TCTGTGGACTCGGCCAGGGCTCTGTGGACTCGGCCAGGGCTCTGTGGACTCCGCCAGGGCTCTGTGGACTCCGCCAGGGCTCTGTGGACTCCGCCAGGGCTCTGTGGACTCCGCCAGGGCTCTGTGGACTCTGCCAGGGCTCTGTGAACTCGGCCAGGGCTCTGTGGACTCGGCCAGGGCTCTGTGGACTCCGCCAGGGCTCTGTGGATGTGGCCAGGGCTCTGTGGACTCTGCCAGGGCTCTGTGGTCTCGGCCAGGGCTCTGTGGACTCGGCCAGGGCTCTGTGGATGTGGCCAGGGCTCTGTGGACTCTGCCAGGGCTCTGTGGACTCGGCCAGGGCTCTGTGGACTCGGCCAGGGCTCTGTGGACTCGGCCAGGGCTCTGTGGACTCCGCCAGGGCTCTGTGGAATCTGCCAGGGCTCTGTGAACTCGGCCAGGGCTCTGTGGACTCCGCCAGGGCTCTGTGGACTCTGCCAGGGCTCTGTGAACTCGGCCAGGGCTCTGTGGACTCGGCCAGGGCTCTGTGGACTCGGCCAGGGCTCTGTGGATGTGGCCAGGGCTCTGTGGACTCGGCCAGGGCTCTGTGAACTCGGCCAGGGCTCTGTGGACTCTGCCAGGGCTCTGTGGACTCTGCCAGGGCTCTGTGAACTCGGCCAGGGCTCTGTGGACTCGGCCAGTGCTCTGTGGACTCGGCCAGGGCTCTGTGGATGTGGCCAGGGCTCTGTGGACTCTGCCAGGGCTCTGTGGACTCGGCCAGGGCTCTGTGGACTCGGCCAGGGCTCTGTGGACTCTGCCAGGGTTCTGTGGACTCGGCCAGGGCTCTGTGGACTCGGCCAGGGCTCTGTGGACTCCGCCAGGGCTCTGTGGACTCTGCCAGGGCTCTGTGGATGTGGCCAGGGCTCTGTGGACTCGGCCAGGGCTCTGTGGACTCGGCCAGGGCTCTGTGGACTCTGCCAGGGCTCTGTGGACTCCGCCAGGTCTCTGTGAACTCGGCCAGGGCTCTGTGGACTCGGCCAGGGCTCTGTGGACTGGGCCAGGGCTCTGTGAACTCGGCCAGGGCTCTGTGGACTCTGCCAGGGCTCTGTGAACTCGGCCAGGGCTCTGTGGACTCCGCCAGGGCTCTGTGGACTCGGCCAGGGCTCTGTGGACTCCGCCAGGGCTCTGTGAACTCGGCCAGGGCTCTGTGGACTCTGCCAGGGCTCTGTGGACTCTGCCAGGGCTCTGTGAACTCGGCCAGGGCTCTGTGGACTCGGCCAGTGCTCTGTGGACTCGGCCAGGGCTCTGTGGATGTGGCCAGGGCTCTGTGGACTCTGCCAGGGCTCTGTGGACTCGGCCAGGGCTCTGTGGACTCGGCCAGGGCTCTGTGGACTCGGCCAGGGCTCTGTGGACTCTGCCAGGGTTCTGTGGACTCGGCCAGGGCTCTGTGGACTCGGCCAGGGCTCTGTGGACTCCGCCAGGGCTCTGTGGACTCTGCCAGGGCTCTGTGGACTCTGCCAGGGCTCTGTGGACTCGGCCAGGGCTCTGTGGACTCCGCCAGGGCTCTGTGCACACCGCCAGGGCTCTGTGCACTCCGCCAGGGCTCTGTGGACTCGGCCAGGGCTCTGTGAACTCGGCCAGGGCTCTGTGGACTCGGCCAGGGCTCTGTGGACTCCGCCGGGGCTCTGTGGACTCGGCCAGGGCTCTGTGGACTCGGCCAGGGCTCTGTGAACTCCGCCAGGGCTCTGTGGACTCGGCCAGGGCTCTGTGAACTCGGCCAGGGCTCTGTGGACTCGGCCAGGGCTCTGTGGACTCAGCCAGGGCTCTGTGGACTCTGCCAGGGCTCTGTGAACTCGGCCAGGGCTCTGTGGACTCCGCCAGGGCTCTGTGGACTCCGCCAAGGCTCTGTGGATGTGGTCAGGGCTCTGTGGACTCTGCCAGGGCTCTGTGGACTCGGCCAGGGCTCTGTGGATGTGGCCAGGGCTCTGTGGACTCGGCCAGGGCTCTGTGGACTCGGCCAGGGCTCTGTGGACTCGGCCAGGGCTCTGTGAACTCGGCCAGGGCTCTGTGGACTCCGCCAGGGCTCTGTGGAGTCGGCCAGGGCTCTGTGGAGTCAGCCAGGGCTCTGTGGACTCGGCCAGGGCTCTGTGAACTCGGCCAGGGCTCTGTGGACTCTGCCAGGGCTCTGTGGACTCGGCCAGGGCTCTGTGGACTCGGCCAGTGCTCTGTGGACTCGGCCAGGGCTCTGTGGACTCCGCCAGGGCTCTGTGGACTCCGCCAGGGCTCTGTGAACTCGGCCAGGGCTCTGTGGACTCCGCCAGGGCTCTGTGGACTCCGCCAGGGCTCTGTGGACTCGGCCAGGGCTCTGTGGACTCGGCCAGGGCTCTGTGGACTCCGCCAGGGCTCTGTGGATGTGGCCAGGGCTCTGTGGACTCTGCCAGGGCTCTGTGGACTCGGCCAGGGCTCTGTGGACTCCGCCAGGGCTCTGTGGACTCGGCCAGGGCTCTGTGGACTCGGCCAGGGCTCTGTGGACTCGGCCAGGGCTCTGTGGACTCCGCCAGGGCTCTGTGGACTCTGCCAGGGCTCTGTGAACTCGGCCAGGGCTCTGTGGATGTGGCCAGGGCTCTGTGGACTCGGCCAGGGCTCTGTGGACTCGGCCAGGGCTCTGTGGACTCCGCCAGGGCTCTGTGAACTCCGCCAGGGCTCTGTGGACTCGGCCAGGGCTCTGTGGACTCGGCCAGGGCTCTGTGGACTCGGCCAGGGCTCTGTGAACTTTGCCAGGGCTCTGTGGACTCTGCCAGGGCTCTGTGAACTCGGCCAGGGCTCTGTGGACTCCGCCAGGGCTCTGTGGACTCCGCCAGGGCTCTGTGGACTCTGCCAGGGCTCTGTGGACGTGGCCAGGGCTCTGTGAACTCGGCCAGGGCTCTGTGGACTCCGCCAGGGCTCTGTGGACTCGGACAGGGCTCTGTGAACTCGGCCAGGGCTCTGTGGACTCGGCCAGGGCTCTGTGGACTCCGCCAGGGCTCTGTGGACTCTGCCAGGGCTCTGTGGACTCGGCCAGGGCTCTGTGGACTCGGCCAGGGCTCTGTGGATGTGGCCAGGGCTCTGTGGACTCGGCCAGGGCTCTGTGGACTCCGCCAGGGCTCTGTGGACTCCGCCAGGGCTCTGTGGACTCGGCCAGGGCTCTGTGGACTCGGCCAGTGCTCTGTGGACTCGGCCAGGGCTCTGTGGATGTGGCCAGGGCTCTGTGAACTCTGCCAGGGCTCTGTGGACTCGGCCAGGGCTCTGTGGACTCTGCCAGGGCTCTGTGAACTCGGCCAGGGCTCTGTGGACTCTGCCAGGGCTCTGTGAACTCTGCCAGGGCTCTGTGGACTCCGCCAGGGCTCTGTGGATGTGGCCAGGGCTCTGTGGACTCGGCCAGGGCTCTGTGGACTCTGCCAGGGCTCTGTGGACTCGGCCAGGGCTCTGTGGACTCCGCCAGGGCTCTGTGGACTCCGCCAGGGCTCTGTGGAAGTGGCCAGGGCTCTGTGAACTCGCCCAGGGCTCTGTGGACTCGGCCAGGGCTCTGTGGACTCCGCCAGGGCTCTGTGGACTCTGCCAGGGCTCTGTGAACTCGGCCAGGGCTCTGTGGACTCCGCCAGGACTCTGTGGACTCTGCCAGGGCTCTGTGAACTCGGCAAGGGCTCTGTGGACTCCGCCAGGGCTCTGTGGACTCGGCCAGGGCTCTGTGAACTCGGCCAGGGCTCTGTGGACTCGGCCAGGGCTCTGTGAACTCGGCCAGGGCTCTGTGGACTCGGCCAGGGCTCTGTGGACTCTGCCAGGGCTCTGTGAACTCGGCCAGGGCTCTGTGGACTCCGCCAGGGCTCTGTGAACTCGGCCAGGGCTCTGTGGACTCGGCCAGGGCTCTGTGAACTCGGCCAGGGCTCTGTGGACTCGGCCAGGGCTCTGTGGACTCCGCCAGGGCTCTGTGGACTCCGCCAGGACTCTGTGGAAGTGACCAGTGCTCTGTGGACTCTGCCAGGGCTCAGTGGACTCGGCCAGGGCTCTGTGGACTCGGCCAGGGCTCTGTGGACTCTGCCAGGGCTCTGTGGACTCTGCCAGGGCTCTGTGGACTCCGCCAGGGCTCTGTGGATGTGGCCAGGGCTCTGTGAACTCGGCCAGGGCTCTGTGAACTCGGACAGAGCTCTGTGGACTCGGCCAGGGCTCTGTGGACTCTGCCAGGGCTCTGTGGACTCCGCCAGGGCTCTGTGGACTCCGCCAGGACTCTGTGGAAGTGACCAGTGCTCTGTGGACTCTGCCAGGGCTCAGTGGACTCGGCCAGGGCTCTGTGGACTCGGCCAGGGCTCTGTGGACTCTGCCAGGGCTCTGTGGACTCTGCCAGGGCTCTGTGGACTCCGCCAGGGCTCTGTGGATGTGGCCAGGGCTCTGTGAACTCGGCCAGGGCTCTGTGAACTCGGACAGAGCTCTGTGGACTCGGCCAGGGCTCTGTGGACTCTGCCAGGGCTCTGTGGACTCCACCAGGTCTCTGTGGACTCGGCCAGGGCTCTGTGGACTCTGCCAGGGTTCTGTGGACTCGGCCAGGGCTCTGTGGACTCGGCCAGGGCTCTGTGGACTCCGCCAGGGCTCTGTGGACTCTGCCAGGGCTCTGTGGATGTGGCCAGGGCTCTGTGGACTCGGCCAGGGCTCTGTGGACTCGGCCAGGGCTCTGTGGACTCTGCCAGGGCTCTGTGGACTCCGCCAGGTCTCTGTGAACTCGGCCAGGGCTCTGTGAACTCGGCCAGGGCTCTGTGGACTGGGCCAGGGCTCTGTGAACTCGGCCAGGGCTCTGTGGACTCTGCCAGGGCTCTGTGAACTCGGCCAGGGCTCTGTGGACTCCGCCAGGGCTCTGTGGACTCGGCCAGGGCTCTGTGGACTCCGCCAGGGCTCTGTGAACTCGGCCAGGGCTCTGTGGACTCTGCCAGGGCTCTGTGGACTCTGCCAGGGCTCTGTGAACTCGGCCAGGGCTCTGTGGACTCGGCCAGTGCTCTGTGGACTCGGCCAGGGCTCTGTGGATGTGGCCAGGGCTCTGTGGACTCTGCCAGGGCTCTGTGGACTCGGCCAGGGCTCTGTGGACTCCGCCAGGGCTCTGTGGACTCGGCCAGGGCTCTGTGGACTCGGCCAGGGCTCTGTGGACTCGGCCAGGGCTCTGTGGACTCTGCCAGGGTTCTGTGGACTCGGCCAGGGCTCTGTGGACTCGGCCAGGGCTCTGTGGACTCCGCCAGGGCTCTGTGGACTCTGCCAGGGCTCTGTGGACTCTGCCAGGGCTCTGTGGACTCCGCCAGGGCTCTGTGCACACCGCCAGGGCTCTGTGCACTCCGCCAGGGCTCTGTGGACTCGGCCAGGGCTCTGTGAACTCGGCCAGGGCTCTGTGGACTCGGCCAGGGCTCTGTGGACTCCGCCGGGGCTCTGTGGACTCGGCCAGGGCTCTGTGGACTCCGCCAGGGCTCTGTGGACTCTGCCAGGGCTCTGTGGACTCGGCCAGGGCTCTGTGGATGTGGCCAGGGCTCTGTGGACTCGGCCAGGGCTCTGTGGACTCGGCCAGTGCTCTGTGGACTCGGCCAGGGCTCTGTGGACTCGGCCAGGGCTCTGTGGACTCGGCCAGGGCTCTGTGGACTCGGCCAGGGCTCTGTGAACTCGGCCAGGGCTCTGTGGACTCTGCCAGGGCTCTGTGGACTCGGCCAGGGCTCTGTGGACTCGGCCAGGGCTCTGTGGACTCGGCCAGGGCTCTGTGAACTCGGCCAGGGCTCTGTGGACTCTGCCAGGGCTCTGTGGACTCCGCCAGGGCTCTGTGGAAGTGGCCAGGGCTCTGTGGACTCGGCCAGGGCTCTGTGGACTCGGCCAGGGCTCTGTGGACTCGGCCAGGGCTCTGTGGACTCCGCCAGGGCTCTGTGGACTCCGCCAGGGCTCTGTGGACTCTGCCAGGGCTCTGTGAACTCGGCCAGGGCTCTGTGGACTCGGCCAGGGCTCTGTGGACTCCGCCAGGGCTCTGTGGATGTGGCCAGGGCTCTGTGGACTCTGCCAGGGCTCTGTGGTCTCGGCCAGGGCTCTGTGGACTCGGCCAGGGCTCTGTGGATGTGGCCAGGGCTCTGTGGACTCTGCCAGGGCTCTGTGGACTCGGCCAGGGCTCTGTGGACTCGGCCAGGGCTCTGTGGACTCGGCCAGGGCTCTGTGGACTCCGCCAGGGCTCTGTGGAATCTGCCAGGGCTCTGTGAACTCGGCCAGGGCTCTGTGGACTCCGCCAGGGCTCTGTGGACTCTGCCAGGGCTCTGTGAACTCGGCCAGGGCTCTGTGGACTCGGCCAGGGCTCTGTGGACTCGGCCAGGGCTCTGTGGACTCGGCCAGGGCTCTGTGGATGTGGCCAGGGCTCTGTGGACTCGGCCAGGGCTCTGTGGACTCGGCCAGGGCTCTGTGGACTCTGCCAGGGCTCTGTGGACTCCGCCAGGTCTCTGTGAACTCGGCCAGGGCTCTGTGGACTCGGCCAGGGCTCTGTGGACTGGGCCAGGGCTCTGTGAACTCGGCCAGGGCTCTGTGGACTCTGCCAGGGCTCTGTGAACTCGGCCAGGGCTCTGTGGACTCCGCCAGGGCTCTGTGGACTCGGCCAGGGCTCTGTGGACTCCGCCAGGGCTCTGTGAACTCGGCCAGGGCTCTGTGGACTCTGCCAGGGCTCTGTGGACTCTGCCAGGGCTCTGTGAACTCGGCCAGGGCTCTGTGGACTCGGCCAGTGCTCTGTGGACTCGGCCAGGGCTCTGTGGATGTGGCCAGGGCTCTGTGGACTCTGCCAGGGCTCTGTGGACTCGGCCAGGGCTCTGTGGACTCGGCCAGGGCTCTGTGGACTCGGCCAGGGCTCTGTGGACTCTGCCAGGGTTCTGTGGACTCGGCCAGGGCTCTGTGGACTCGGCCAGGGCTCTGTGGACTCCGCCAGGGCTCTGTGGACTCTGCCAGGGCTCTGTGGATGTGGCCAGGGCTCTGTGGACTCGGCCAGGGCTCTGTGGACTCGGCCAGGGCTCTGTGGACTCTGCCAGGGCTCTGTGGACTCCGCCAGGGCTCTGTGAACTCGGCCAGGGCTCTGTGGACTCGGCCAGGGCTCTGTGGACTGGGCCAGGGCTCTGTGAACTCGGCCAGGGCTCTGTGGACTCTGCCAGGGCTCTGTGAACTCGGCCAGGGCTCTGTGGACTCCGCCAGGGCTCTGTGGACTCGGCCAGGGCTCTGTGGACTCCGCCAGGGCTCTGTGAACTCGGCCAGGGCTCTGTGGACTCTGCCAGGGCTCTGTGGACTCTGCCAGGGCTCTGTGAACTCGGCCAGGGCTCTGTGGACTCGGCCAGTGCTCTGTGGACTCGGCCAGGGCTCTGTGGATGTGGCCAGGGCTCTGTGGACTCTGCCAGGGCTCTGTGGACTCGGCCAGGGCTCTGTGGACTCGGCCAGGGCTCTGTGGACTCGGCCAGGGCTCTGTGGACTCGGCCAGGGCTCTGTGGACTCTGCCAGGGTTCTGTGGACTCGGCCAGGGCTCTGTGGACTCGGCCAGGGCTCTGTGGACTCCGCCAGGGCTCTGTGGACTCTGCCAGGGCTCTGTGGACTCTGCCAGGGCTCTGTGGACTCGGCCAGGGCTCTGTGGACTCCGCCAGGGCTCTGTGCACACCGCCAGGGCTCTGTGCACTCCGCCAGGGCTCTGTGGACTCGGCCAGGGCTCTGTGAACTCGGCCAGGGCTCTGTGGACTCGGCCAGGGCTCTGTGGACTCCGCCGGGGCTCTGTGGACTCGGCCAGGGCTCTGTGGACTCGGCCAGGGCTCTGTGAACTCCGCCAGGGCTCTGTGGACTCGGCCAGGGCTCTGTGAACTCGGCCAGGGCTCTGTGGACTCGGCCAGGGCTCTGTGGACTCAGCCAGGGCTCTGTGGACTCTGCCAGGGCTCTGTGAACTCGGCCAGGGCTCTGTGGACTCCGCCAGGGCTCTGTGGACTCCGCCAAGGCTCTGTGGATGTGGTCAGGGCTCTGTGGACTCTGCCAGGGCTCTGTGGACTCGGCCAGGGCTCTGTGGATGTGGCCAGGGCTCTGTGGACTCGGCCAGGGCTCTGTGGACTCGGCCAGGGCTCTGTGGACTCGGCCAGGGCTCTGTGAACTCGGCCAGGGCTCTGTGGACTCCGCCAGGGCTCTGTGGAGTCGGCCAGGGCTCTGTGGAGTCAGCCAGGGCTCTGTGGACTCGGCCAGGGCTCTGTGAACTCGGCCAGGGCTCTGTGGACTCTGCCAGGGCTCTGTGGACTCGGCCAGGGCTCTGTGGACTCGGCCAGTGCTCTGTGGACTCGGCCAGGGCTCTGTGGACTCCGCCAGGGCTCTGTGGACTCCGCCAGGGCTCTGTGAACTCGGCCAGGGCTCTGTGGACTCCGCCAGGGCTCTGTGGACTCCGCCAGGGCTCTGTGGACTCGGCCAGGGCTCTGTGGACTCGGCCAGGGCTCTGTGGACTCCGCCAGGGCTCTGTGGATGTGGCCAGGGCTCTGTGGACTCTGCCAGGGCTCTGTGGACTCGGCCAGGGCTCTGTGGACTCCGCCAGGGCTCTGTGGACTCGGCCAGGGCTCTGTGGACTCGGCCAGGGCTCTGTGGACTCGGCCAGGGCTCTGTGGACTCCGCCAGGGCTCTGTGGACTCTGCCAGGGCTCTGTGAACTCGGCCAGGGCTCTGTGGATGTGGCCAGGGCTCTGTGGACTCGGCCAGGGCTCTGTGGACTCGGCCAGGGCTCTGTGGACTCCGCCAGGGCTCTGTGAACTCCGCCAGGGCTCTGTGGACTCGGCCAGGGCTCTGTGGACTCGGCCAGGGCTCTGTGGACTCGGCCAGGGCTCTGTGGACTCGGCCAGGGCTCTGTGGACTCCGCCAGGGCTCTGTGAACTTTGCCAGGGCTCTGTGGACTCTGCCAGGGCTCTGTGAACTCGGCCAGGGCTCTGTGGACTCCGCCAGGGCTCTGTGGACTCCGCCAGGGCTCTGTGGACTCTGCCAGGGCTCTGTGGACGTGGCCAGGGCTCTGTGAACTCGGCCAGGGCTCTGTGGACTCCGCCAGGGCTCTGTGGACTCGGACAGGGCTCTGTGAACTCGGCCAGGGCTCTGTGGACTCGGCCAGGGCTCTGTGGACTCCGCCAGGGCTCTGTGGACTCTGCCAGGGCTCTGTGGACTCGGCCAGGGCTCTGTGGACTCGGCCAGGGCTCTGTGGATGTGGCCAGGGCTCTGTGGACTCGGCCAGGGCTCTGTGGACTCCGCCAGGGCTCTGTGGACTCCGCCAGGGCTCTGTGGACTCGGCCAGGGCTCTGTGGACTCGGCCAGTGCTCTGTGGACTCGGCCAGGGCTCTGTGGATGTGGCCAGGGCTCTGTGAACTCTGCCAGGGCTCTGTGGACTCGGCCAGGGCTCTGTGGACTCTGCCAGGGCTCTGTGAACTCGGCCAGGGCTCTGTGGACTCTGCCAGGGCTCTGTGAACTCTGCCAGGGCTCTGTGGACTCCGCCAGGGCTCTGTGGATGTGGCCAGGGCTCTGTGGACTCGGCCAGGGCTCTGTGGACTCTGCCAGGGCTCTGTGGACTCGGCCAGGGCTCTGTGGACTCCGCCAGGGCTCTGTGGACTCCGCCAGGGCTCTGTGGAAGTGGCCAGGGCTCTGTGAACTCGCCCAGGGCTCAGTGGACTCGGCCAGGGCTCTGTGGACTCGGCCAGGGCTCTGTGGACTCTGCCAGGGCTCTGTGGACTCTGCCAGGGCTCTGTGGACTCCGCCAGGGCTCTGTGGATGTGGCCAGGGCTCTGTGAACTCGGCCAGGGCTCTGTGAACTCGGACAGAGCTCTGTGGACTCGGCCAGGGCTCTGTGGACTCTGCCAGGGCTCTGTGGACTCCACCAGGTCTCTGTGGACTCGGCCAGGGCTCTGTGGACTCTGCCAGGGTTCTGTGGACTCGGCCAGGGCTCTGTGGACTCGGCCAGGGCTCTGTGGACTCCGCCAGGGCTCTGTGGACTCTGCCAGGGCTCTGTGGATGTGGCCAGGGCTCTGTGGACTCGGCCAGGGCTCTGTGGACTCGGCCAGGGCTCTGTGGACTCTGCCAGGGCTCTGTGGACTCCGCCAGGTCTCTGTGAACTCGGCCAGGGCTCTGTGAACTCGGCCAGGGCTCTGTGGACTGGGCCAGGGCTCTGTGAACTCGGCCAGGGCTCTGTGGACTCTGCCAGGGCTCTGTGAACTCGGCCAGGGCTCTGTGGACTCCGCCAGGGCTCTGTGGACTCGGCCAGGGCTCTGTGGACTCCGCCAGGGCTCTGTGAACTCGGCCAGGGCTCTGTGGACTCTGCCAGGGCTCTGTGGACTCTGCCAGGGCTCTGTGAACTCGGCCAGGGCTCTGTGGACTCGGCCAGTGCTCTGTGGACTCGGCCAGGGCTCTGTGGATGTGGCCAGGGCTCTGTGGACTCTGCCAGGGCTCTGTGGACTCGGCCAGGGCTCTGTGGACTCCGCCAGGGCTCTGTGGACTCGGCCAGGGCTCTGTGGACTCGGCCAGGGCTCTGTGGACTCGGCCAGGGCTCTGTGGACTCTGCCAGGGTTCTGTGGACTCGGCCAGGGCTCTGTGGACTCGGCCAGGGCTCTGTGGACTCCGCCAGGGCTCTGTGGACTCTGCCAGGGCTCTGTGGACTCTGCCAGGGCTCTGTGGACTCCGCCAGGGCTCTGTGCACACCGCCAGGGCTCTGTGCACTCCGCCAGGGCTCTGTGGACTCGGCCAGGGCTCTGTGAACTCGGCCAGGGCTCTGTGGACTCGGCCAGGGCTCTGTGGACTCCGCCGGGGCTCTGTGGACTCGGCCAGGGCTCTGTGGACTCCGCCAGGGCTCTGTGGACTCTGCCAGGGCTCTGTGGACTCGGCCAGGGCTCTGTGGATGTGGCCAGGGCTCTGTGGACTCGGCCAGGGCTCTGTGGACTCGGCCAGTGCTCTGTGGACTCGGCCAGGGCTCTGTGGACTCGGCCAGGGCTCTGTGGACTCGGCCAGGGCTCTGTGGACTCGGCCAGGGCTCTGTGAACTCGGCCAGGGCTCTGTGGACTCTGCCAGGGCTCTGTGGACTCGGCCAGGGCTCTGTGGACTCGGCCAGGGCTCTGTGGACTCGGCCAGGGCTCTGTGGACTCTGCCAGGGCTCTGTGGACTCCGCCAGGGCTCTGTGGAAGTGGCCAGGGCTCTGTGGACTCGGCCAGGGCTCTGTGGACTCGGCCAGGGCTCTGTGGACTCGGCCAGGGCTCTGTGGACTCCGCCAGGGCTCTGTGGACTCCGCCAGGGCTCTGTGGACTCCGCCAGGGCTCTGTGGACTCTGCCAGGGCTCTGTGAACTCGGCCAGGGCTCTGTGGACTCGGCCAGGGCTCTGTGGACTCCGCCAGGGCTCTGTGGATGTGGCCAGGGCTCTGTGGACTCTGCCAGGGCTCTGTGGTCTCGGCCAGGGCTCTGTGGACTCGGCCAGGGCTCTGTGGATGTGGCCAGGGCTCTGTGGACTCTGCCAGGGCTCTGTGGACTCGGCCAGGGCTCTGTGGACTCGGCCAGGGCTCTGTGGACTCGGCCAGGGCTCTGTGGACTCCGCCAGGGCTCTGTGGAATCTGCCAGGGCTCTGTGAACTCGGCCAGGGCTCTGTGGACTCCGCCAGGGCTCTGTGGACTCTGCCAGGGCTCTGTGAACTCGGCCAGGGCTCTGTGGACTCGGCCAGGGCTCTGTGGACTCGGCCAGGGCTCTGTGGACTCGGCCAGGGCTCTGTGGATGTGGCCAGGGCTCTGTGGACTCGGCCAGGGCTCTGTGGACTCGGCCAGGGCTCTGTGGACTCTGCCAGGGCTCTGTGGACTCCGCCAGGTCTCTGTGAACTCGGCCAGGGCTCTGTGGACTCGGCCAGGGCTCTGTGGACTGGGCCAGGGCTCTGTGAACTCGGCCAGGGCTCTGTGGACTCTGCCAGGGCTCTGTGAACTCGGCCAGGGCTCTGTGGACTCCGCCAGGGCTCTGTGGACTCGGCCAGGGCTCTGTGGACTCCGCCAGGGCTCTGTGAACTCGGCCAGGGCTCTGTGGACTCTGCCAGGGCTCTGTGGACTCTGCCAGGGCTCTGTGAACTCGGCCAGGGCTCTGTGGACTCGGCCAGTGCTCTGTGGACTCGGCCAGGGCTCTGTGGATGTGGCCAGGGCTCTGTGGACTCTGCCAGGGCTCTGTGGACTCGGCCAGGGCTCTGTGGACTCCGCCAGGGCTCTGTGGACTCGGCCAGGGCTCTGTGGACTCTGCCAGGGTTCTGTGGACTCGGCCAGGGCTCTGTGGACTCGGCCAGGGCTCTGTGGACTCCGCCAGGGCTCTGTGGACTCTGCCAGGGCTCTGTGGATGTGGCCAGGGCTCTGTGGACTCGGCCAGGGCTCTGTGGACTCGGCCAGGGCTCTGTGGACTCTGCCAGGGCTCTGTGGACTCCGCCAGGTCTCTGTGAACTCGGCCAGGGCTCTGTGGACTCGGCCAGGGCTCTGTGGACTGGGCCAGGGCTCTGTGAACTCGGCCAGGGCTCTGTGGACTCTGCCAGGGCTCTGTGAACTCGGCCAGGGCTCTGTGGACTCCGCCAGGGCTCTGTGGACTCGGCCAGGGCTCTGTGGACTCCGCCAGGGCTCTGTGAACTCGGCCAGGGCTCTGTGGACTCTGCCAGGGCTCTGTGGACTCTGCCAGGGCTCTGTGAACTCGGCCAGGGCTCTGTGGACTCGGCCAGTGCTCTGTGGACTCGGCCAGGGCTCTGTGGATGTGGCCAGGGCTCTGTGGACTCTGCCAGGGCTCTGTGGACTCGGCCAGGGCTCTGTGGACTCGGCCAGGGCTCTGTGGACTCGGCCAGGGCTCTGTGGACTCGGCCAGGGCTCTGTGGACTCTGCCAGGGTTCTGTGGACTCGGCCAGGGCTCTGTGGACTCGGCCAGGGCTCTGTGGACTCCGCCAGGGCTCTGTGGACTCTGCCAGGGCTCTGTGGACTCTGCCAGGGCTCTGTGGACTCGGCCAGGGCTCTGTGGACTCCGCCAGGGCTCTGTGCACACCGCCAGGGCTCTGTGCACTCCGCCAGGGCTCTGTGGACTCGGCCAGGGCTCTGTGAACTCGGCCAGGGCTCTGTGGACTCGGCCAGGGCTCTGTGGACTCCGCCGGGGCTCTGTGGACTCGGCCAGGGCTCTGTGGACTCGGCCAGGGCTCTGTGAACTCCGCCAGGGCTCTGTGGACTCGGCCAGGGCTCTGTGAACTCGGCCAGGGCTCTGTGGACTCGGCCAGGGCTCTGTGGACTCAGCCAGGGCTCTGTGGACTCTGCCAGGGCTCTGTGAACTCGGCCAGGGCTCTGTGGACTCCGCCAGGGCTCTGTGGACTCCGCCAAGGCTCTGTGGATGTGGTCAGGGCTCTGTGGACTCTGCCAGGGCTCTGTGGACTCGGCCAGGGCTCTGTGGATGTGGCCAGGGCTCTGTGGACTCGGCCAGGGCTCTGTGGACTCGGCCAGGGCTCTGTGGACTCGGCCAGGGCTCTGTGAACTCGGCCAGGGCTCTGTGGACTCCGCCAGGGCTCTGTGGAGTCGGCCAGGGCTCTGTGGAGTCAGCCAGGGCTCTGTGGACTCGGCCAGGGCTCTGTGAACTCGGCCAGGGCTCTGTGGACTCTGCCAGGGCTCTGTGGACTCGGCCAGGGCTCTGTGGACTCGGCCAGTGCTCTGTGGACTCGGCCAGGGCTCTGTGGACTCCGCCAGGGCTCTGTGGACTCCGCCAGGGCTCTGTGAACTCGGCCAGGGCTCTGTGGACTCCGCCAGGGCTCTGTGGACTCCGCCAGGGCTCTGTGGACTCGGCCAGGGCTCTGTGGACTCGGCCAGGGCTCTGTGGACTCCGCCAGGGCTCTGTGGATGTGGCCAGGGCTCTGTGGACTCTGCCAGGGCTCTGTGGACTCGGCCAGGGCTCTGTGGACTCCGCCAGGGCTCTGTGGACTCGGCCAGGGCTCTGTGGACTCGGCCAGGGCTCTGTGGACTCGGCCAGGGCTCTGTGGACTCCGCCAGGGCTCTGTGGACTCTGCCAGGGCTCTGTGAACTCGGCCAGGGCTCTGTGGATGTGGCCAGGGCTCTGTGGACTCGGCCAGGGCTCTGTGGACTCGGCCAGGGCTCTGTGGACTCCGCCAGGGCTCTGTGAACTCCGCCAGGGCTCTGTGGACTCGGCCAGGGCTCTGTGGACTCGGCCAGGGCTCTGTGGACTCGGCCAGGGCTCTGTGGACTCCGCCAGGGCTCTGTGAACTTTGCCAGGGCTCTGTGGACTCTGCCAGGGCTCTGTGAACTCGGCCAGGGCTCTGTGGACTCCGCCAGGGCTCTGTGGACTCCGCCAGGGCTCTGTGGACTCTGCCAGGGCTCTGTGGACGTGGCCAGGGCTCTGTGAACTCGGCCAGGGCTCTGTGGACTCCGCCAGGGCTCTGTGGACTCGGACAGGGCTCTGTGAACTCGGCCAGGGCTCTGTGGACTCGGCCAGGGCTCTGTGGACTCCGCCAGGGCTCTGTGGACTCTGCCAGGGCTCTGTGGACTCGGCCAGGGCTCTGTGGACTCGGCCAGGGCTCTGTGGATGTGGCCAGGGCTCTGTGGACTCGGCCAGGGCTCTGTGGACTCCGCCAGGGCTCTGTGGACTCCGCCAGGGCTCTGTGGACTCGGCCAGGGCTCTGTGGACTCGGCCAGTGCTCTGTGGACTCGGCCAGGGCTCTGTGGATGTGGCCAGGGCTCTGTGAACTCTGCCAGGGCTCTGTGGACTCGGCCAGGGCTCTGTGGACTCTGCCAGGGCTCTGTGAACTCGGCCAGGGCTCTGTGGACTCTGCCAGGGCTCTGTGAACTCTGCCAGGGCTCTGTGGACTCCGCCAGGGCTCTGTGGATGTGGCCAGGGCTCTGTGGACTCGGCCAGGGCTCTGTGGACTCTGCCAGGGCTCTGTGGACTCGGCCAGGGCTCTGTGGACTCCGCCAGGGCTCTGTGGACTCCGCCAGGGCTCTGTGGAAGTGGCCAGGGCTCTGTGAACTCGCCCAGGGCTCTGTGGACTCGGCCAGGGCTCTGTGGACTCCGCCAGGGCTCTGTGGACTCTGCCAGGGCTCTGTGAACTCGGCCAGGGCTCTGTGGACTCCGCCAGGGCTCTGTGGACTCTGCCAGGGCTCTGTGAACTCGGCAAGGGCTCTGTGGACTCCGCCAGGGCTCTGTGGACTCGGCCAGGGCTCTGTGAACTCGGCCAGGGCTCTGTGGACTCGGCCAGGGCTCTGTGAACTCGGCCAGGGCTCTGTGGACTCGGCCAGGGCTCTGTGGACTCTGCCAGGGCTCTGTGAACTCGGCCAGGGCTCTGTGGACTCCGCCAGGGCTCTGTGAACTCGGCCAGGGCTCTGTGGACTCGGCCAGGGCTCTGTGAACTCGGCCAGGGCTCTGTGGACTCGGCCAGGGCTCTGTGGACTCCGCCAGGGCTCTGTGGACTCCGCCAGGACTCTGTGGAAGTGACCAGTGCTCTGTGGACTCTGCCAGGGCTCAGTGGACTCGGCCAGGGCTCTGTGGACTCGGCCAGGGCTCTGTGGACTCTGCCAGGGCTCTGTGGACTCTGCCAGGGCTCTGTGGACTCCGCCAGGGCTCTGTGGATGTGGCCAGGGCTCTGTGAACTCGGCCAGGGCTCTGTGAACTCGGACAGAGCTCTGTGGACTCGGCCAGGGCTCTGTGGACTCTGCCAGGGCTCTGTGGACTCCGCCAGGGCTCTGTGGACTCCGCCAGGACTCTGTGGAAGTGACCAGTGCTCTGTGGACTCTGCCAGGGCTCAGTGGACTCGGCCAGGGCTCTGTGGACTCGGCCAGGGCTCTGTGGACTCTGCCAGGGCTCTGTGGACTCTGCCAGGGCTCTGTGGACTCCGCCAGGGCTCTGTGGATGTGGCCAGGGCTCTGTGAACTCGGCCAGGGCTCTGTGAACTCGGACAGAGCTCTGTGGACTCGGCCAGGGCTCTGTGGACTCTGCCAGGGCTCTGTGGACTCCACCAGGTCTCTGTGGACTCGGCCAGGGCTCTGTGGACTCTGCCAGGGTTCTGTGGACTCGGCCAGGGCTCTGTGGACTCGGCCAGGGCTCTGTGGACTCCGCCAGGGCTCTGTGGACTCTGCCAGGGCTCTGTGGATGTGGCCAGGGCTCTGTGGACTCGGCCAGGGCTCTGTGGACTCGGCCAGGGCTCTGTGGACTCTGCCAGGGCTCTGTGGACTCCGCCAGGTCTCTGTGAACTCGGCCAGGGCTCTGTGGACTCCGCCAGGGCTCTGTGGACTCGGCCAGGGCTCTGTGGACTCCGCCAGGGCTCTGTGAACTCGGCCAGGGCTCTGTGGACTCTGCCAGGGCTCTGTGGACTCTGCCAGGGCTCTGTGAACTCGGCCAGGGCTCTGTGGACTCGGCCAGTGCTCTGTGGACTCGGCCAGGGCTCTGTGGATGTGGCCAGGGCTCTGTGGACTCTGCCAGGGCTCTGTGGACTCGGCCAGGGCTCTGTGGACTCCGCCAGGGCTCTGTGGACTCGGCCAGGGCTCTGTGGACTCGGCCAGGGCTCTGTGGACTCGGCCAGGGCTCTGTGGACTCTGCCAGGGTTCTGTGGACTCGGCCAGGGCTCTGTGGACTCGGCCAGGGCTCTGTGGACTCCGCCAGGGCTCTGTGGACTCTGCCAGGGCTCTGTGGACTCTGCCAGGGCTCTGTGGACTCGGCCAGGGCTCTGTGGACTCCGCCAGGGCTCTGTGCACACCGCCAGGGCTCTGTGCACTCCGCCAGGGCTCTGTGGACTCGGCCAGGGCTCTGTGAACTCGGCCAGGGCTCTGTGGACTCGGCCAGGGCTCTGTGGACTCCGCCGGGGCTCTGTGGACTCGGCCAGGGCTCTGTGGACTCGGCCAGGGCTCTGTGAACTCCGCCAGGGCTCTGTGGACTCGGCCAGGGCTCTGTGAACTCGGCCAGGGCTCTGTGGACTCGGCCAGGGCTCTGTGGACTCCGCCAGGTCTCTGTGAAATCGGCCAGGGCTCTGTGGACTGGGCCAGGGCTCTGTGGACTCGGCCAGGGCTCTGTGCACACCGCCAGGGCTCTGTGCACTCCGCCAGGGCTCTGTGGACTCGGCCAGGGCTCTGTGAACTCGGCCAGGGCTCTGTGGACTCGGCCAGGGCTCTGTGGACTCGGCCAGGGCTCTGTGGACTCGGCCAGGGCTCTGTGGATGTGGCCAGGGCTCTGTGGACTCGGCCAGGGCTCTGTGGACTCCGCCAGGGCTCTGTGGACTCTGCCAGGGCTCTGTGGACTCCGCCAGGTCTCTGTGAAATCGGCCAGGGCTCTGTGGACTCTGCCAGGGCTCTGTGGACTGGGCCAGGGCTCTGTGAACTCGGCCAGGGCTCTGTGGACTCTGCCAGGGCTCTGTGGACTCGGCCAGGGCTCTGTGGACTCCACCAGGGCTCTGTGAACTCGGCCAGGGCTCTGTGGACTCCGCCAGGGCTCTGTGAACTCGGCCAGGGCTCTGTGGACTCGGCCAGGGCTCTGTGGACTCTGCCAGGGCTCTGTGAACTCGGCCAGGGCTCTGTGGACTCGGCCAGTGCTCTGTGGACTCGGCCAGGGCTCTGTGGATGTGGCCAGGGCTCTGTGGACTCGGCCAGGGCTCTGTGGACTCCGCCAGGGCTCTGTGGACTCCGCCAGGGCTCTGTGAACTCGGCCAGGGCTCTGTGGACTCCGCCAGGGCTCTGTGGACTCGGCCAGGGCTCTGTGAACTCGGCCAGGGCTCTGTGGACTCGGCCAGTGCTCTGTGGACTCGGCCAGGGCTCTGTGGATGTGGCCAGGGCTCTGTGGACTCCGCCAGGGCTCTGTGGACTCCGCCAGGGCTCTGTGGACTCCGCCAGGGCTCTGTGAACTCGGCCAGGGCTCTGTGGACTCGGCCAGGGCTCTGTGGACTCCGCCAGGGCTCTGTGGACTCGGCCAGGGCTCTGTGGACTCCGCCAGGGCTCTGTGGACTCCGCCAGGGCTCTGTGAACTCGGCCAGGGCTCTGTGGACTCCGCCAGGGCTCTGTGGATGTGGCCAGGGCTCTGTGGACTCGGCCAGGGCTCTGTGGACTCCGCCAGGGCTCTGTGGATGTGGCCAGGGCTCTGTGGACTCTGCCAGGGCTCTGTGGACTCTGCCAGGGCTCTGTGGACTCCGCCAGGGCTCTGTGGACTCGGCCAGGGCTCTGTGGACTCGGCCAGGGCTCTGTGGACTCGGCCAGGGCTCTGTGAACTCGGCCAGGGCTCTGTGGACTCCGCCAGGGCTCTGTGGACTCGGCCAGGGCTCTGTGGACTCCGCCAGGGCTCTGTGGACTCTGCCAGGGCTCTGTGAACTCGGCCAGGGCTCTGTGGATTCCGCCAGGGCTCTGTGGACTCGGCCAGGGCTCTGTGGACTCGGCCAGGGCTCTGTGGACTCCGCCAGGGCTCTGTGGATGTGGCCAGGGCTCTGTGGACTCGGCCAGGGCTCTGTGGACTCCGCCAGGGCTCTGTGAACTCGGCCAGGGCTCTGTGGACTCGGCCTTGGCTCTGTGAACTCGGCCAGGGCTCTGTGGACTCGGCCAGGGCTCTGTGAACTCGGCCAGGGCTCTGTGGACTCCGCCAGGGCTCTGTGAACTCGGCCAGGGCTCTGTGGACTCCGCCAGGGCTCTGTGGACTCGGCCAGGGCTCTGTGGACTCCGCCAGGGCTCTGTGGACTCCGCCAGGACTCTGTGGACTCGGCCAGGGTTCTGTGGACTCGGCCAGGGCTCTGTGGACTCGGCCAGGGCTCTGTGGACTCCGCCAGGGCTCTGTGGACTCCGCCAGGGCTCTGTGAACTCGGCCAGGGCTCTGTGGACGTGGCCAGGGCTCTGTGGACTCGGCCAGGGCTCTGTGGACTCCGCCAGGGCTCTGTGGACTCTGCCAGGGCTCTGTGGACTCGGCCAGGGCTCTGTGGACTCGGCCAGTGCTCTGTGGATGTGGCCAGGGCTCTGTGGACTCGGCCAGGGCTCTGTGGACTCGGCCAGGGCTCTGTGGTCTCGGCCAGGGCTCTGTGGATTCGGCCAGGGCTCTGTGGATGTGGCCAGGGCTCTGTGGACTCTGCCAGGGCTCTGTGGACTCGGCCAGGGCTCTGTGGACTCGGCCAGGGCTCTGTGGACTCGGCCAGTGCTCTGTGGACTCGGCCAGGGCTCTGTGGATGTGGCCAGGGCTCTGTGGACTCGGCCAGGGCTCTGTGGACTCTGCCAGAGCTCTGTGAACTCGCCCAGGGCTCTGTGGACTCTGCCAGGGCTCTGTGGACTCGGCCAGGGCTCTGTGGACTCGGCCAGGGCTCTGTGGACTCCGCCAGGGCTCTGTGGACTCTGCCAGGGCTCTGTGAACTCGGCCAGGGCTCTGTGGACTCTGCCAGGGCTCTGTGGACTCCGCCAGGGCTCTGTGGAAGTGGCCAGGGCTCTGTGGACTCGGCCAGGGCTCTGTGGACTCGGCCAGGGCTCTGTGGACTCCGCCAGGGCTCTGTGGATGTGGCCAGGGCTCTGTGGACTCTGCCAGGGCTCTGTGAACTCGGCCAGGGCTCTGTGGACTCGGCCAGGGCTCTGTGGACTCGGCCAGAGCTCTGTGGACTCCGCCAGGGCTCTGTGGATGTGGCCAGGGCTCTGTGGACTCTGCCAGGGCTCTGTGGTCTCGGCCAGGGCTCTGTGGACTCGGCCAGGGCTCTGTGAACTCGGCCAGGGCTCTGTGGACTCGGCCAGGGCTCTGTGGACTCCGCCAGGGCTCTGTGGATGTGGCCAGGGCTCTGTGGACTCGGCCAGGGCTCTGTGGACTCGGCCAGGGCTCTGTGGATGTGGCCAGGGCTCTGTGGACTCTGCCAGGGCTCTGTGGACTCTGCCAGGGCTCTGTGGACTCCGCCAGGTCTCTGTGAAATCGGCCAGGGCTCTGTGGACTCTGCCAGGGCTCTGTGGACTGGGCCAGGGCTCTGTGAACTCGGCCAGGGCTCTGTGGACTCTGCCAGGGCTCTGTGGACTCGGCCAGGGCTCTGTGGACTCCACCAGGGCTCTGTGAACTCGGCCAGGGCTCTGTGGACTCCGCCAGGGCTCTGTGAACTCGGCCAGGGCTCTGTGGACTCTGCCAGGGCTCTGTGGACTCGGCCAGGGCTCTGTGAACTCGGCCAGGGCTCTGTGGACTCGGCCAGTGCTCTGTGGACTCGGCCAGGGCTCTGTGGATGTGGCCAGGGCTCTGTGGACTCGGCCAGGGCTCTGTGGACTCCGCCAGGGCTCTGTGAACTCGGCCAGGGCTCTGTGGACTCCGCCAGGGCTCTGTGGACTCGGCCAGGGCTCTGTGAACTCGGCCAGGGCTCTGTGGACTCGGCCAGTGCTCTGTGGACTCTGCCAGGGCTCTGTGGATGTGGCCAGGGCTCTGTGGACTCGGCCAGGGCTCTGTGGACTCCGCCAGGGCTCTGTGGACTCCGCCAGGGCTCTGTGAACTCGGCCAGGGCTCTGTGGACTCCGCCAGGGCTCTGTGGACTCTGCCAGGGCTCTGTGGACTCCGCCAGGGCTCTGTGGACTCCGCCAGGGCTCTGTGGACTCTGCCAGGGCTCTGTGGACTCGGCCAGGGCTCTGTGGACTCGGCCAGGGCTCTGTGGACTCCGCCAGG
>JAZGTQ010000075.1:0-52036 GCA_037953605.1 Necrosyrtes monachus | reverse complement strand
CCTCATCGGAGACGGGCTCTGCAGAGGAAAAGCATCATGAGCTGCATCGTCTCTGGGAAAGCACAGATCCGCCGGGCTGTTGTGCTGTGAATAGGCTGCCAAGGGAAGGTGCAGACCAGCAACAGCTTTCAGGGCTACCGCCTTCCTTGTGGGAGAAGGAGCCGGACGTTTGCCTTTTCCGAACGGGGCTCTGCAGAGGAAAAGCAGCAGGAGCTGTAGCGTCTGTGGGAAAGCACAGATCCGCAGGGCTGTTGTGCTGTGAATAGGCTGCCAAGGGAAGGTGCAGACCAGCAACAGCTTTCAGGCTTAGCGCCTTCCTTGTGGGAGAAGGAGCCGGACGTTTGCCTTTTCCGAAAGGGGCTCTGCAGAGGAAAAGCAGCAGGAGCTGTATCGTCTCTGGGAAAGCACAGATCCGCAGGGCTGTTGTGCTGTGAATAGGCTGCCAAGGGAAGGTGCAGACCAGCAACAGCTTTCAGGCTTAGCGCCTTCCTTGTGGGAGAAGGAGCCGGACGTTTGCCTTTTCCGAAAGGGGCTCTGCAGAGGAAAAGCAGCAGGAGCTGTATCGTCTGTGGGAAAGCACAGATCCGCCGGGCTGTTGTGCTGTGAATAGGCTGCCAAGGGAAGGTGCAGACCAGCAACAGCTTTCAGGGCTACCGCCTTCCTTGTGGGAGAAGGAGACGAATTTTTGCCTTATCCGAGAGGGGCTCTGCAGAGGAAAAGCAGCAGGAGCTGTATCGCCTGTGGGAAAGCACAGATCCACAGGGCTGTTGTGCTGTGAATAGGCTGCCAAGGGAAGGTGCAGACCAGCAACAGCTTTCAGGGCTAGCACCTTCCTTGTGGGAGAAGGAGCCGGACGTTTGCGTTTTCCGAAAGGGGCTCTGCAGAGGAAAAGCAGCAGGAGCTGTATCGTCTCTGGGAAAGCACAGATCCGCAGGGCTGTTGTGCTGTGAATAGGCTGCCAAGGGAAGGTGCAGACCAGCAATAGCTTTCAGGGCTAGCACCTTCCTTGTGGGAGAAGGAGCCGGACGTTTGCCTTTTCCGAAAGGGGCTCTGCAGAGGAAAAGCAGCAGGAGCTGTAGCGTCTCTGGGAAAGCACAGATCCGCAGGGCTGTTGTGCTGTGAATAGGCTGCCAAGGGAAGGTGCAGACCAGCAACAGCTTTCAGGCTTAGCGCCTTCCTTGTGGGAGAAGGAGCCGGACGTTTGCCTTTTCCGAAAGGGGCTCTGCAGAGGAAAAGCAGCAGGAGCTGTATCGTCTGTGGGAAAGCACAGATCCGCAGGGCTGTTGTGCTGTGAATAGGCTGCCAAGGGAAGGTGCAGACCAGCAACAGCTTTCAGGGCTAGCATCTTCCCTGTGGGACAAGGAGCCGGACGTTTGCCTTTTCGGATAGGGGATCTGCAGAGGAAAAGCAGCAGTAGCTGTATCGCCTGTGGGAAAGCACAGATCCGCAGGGCTGTTGTGCTGTGAATAGGCTGCCAAGGGAAGGTGCAGAGCAGCAACAGCTTTCAGGCTTAGCTCCTTCCTTGTGGGAGAAGGAGCCGGACGTTTGCCTTTTCCGAAAAGGGCTCTGCAGAGGAAAAGCAGCAGGAGCAGTATCGCCTGTGGGAAAGCACAGATCCGCAGGGCTGTTGTGCTGTGAATAGGCTGCACGGGGAAGGTGCAGACCAGCAGCAGCTTTCAGGCGTAGCAGCTTCCTTGTAGGAGAAGGAGCCGGACGTTTGCCTTTTCCGAAAGGGACTCTGCAGAGGAAAAGCAGCAGTAGCTGTATCGCCTGTGGGAAAGCACAGATCCGCAGAGCTGTTGTGCTGTGAATAGGCTGCCAAGGGAAGGTGCAGACCAGCAACAGCTTTCAGGCTTAGCACCTTCCCTGTGGGAGAAGGAGCCGGACGTTTGCCTTTTCGGATAGGGGCTCTGCAGAGGAAAAGCAGCAGGAGCACTATCGTCCGTGGGAAAGCACAGATCCGCAGGGCTGTTGTGCTGTGAATAGGCTGCCAAGGGAAGGTGCAGACCAGCAACAGCTTTCAGGGCTACCGCCTTCCTTGTGGGAGAAGGAGCTGAATTTTTGCCTTATCCGAGAGGGGCTCTGCAGAGGAAAAGCAGCAGGAGCTGTATCGCCTGTGGGAAAGCACAGATCCGCAGGGCTATTGTACTGTGAATAGGCTGCCAAGGGAAGGTGCAGACCAGCAACAGCTTTCAGGCTTAGCACCTTCCTTGTAGGAGAAGGAGCCTGACGTTTGCCTTTTCCGAAAAGGACTCTGCAGAGGAAAAGAAGCAGGAGCAGTATCGTCTCTGGGAAAGCACAGATCCGCAGGGCTGTTGTGCTGTGAATAGGCTGCCAAGGGAAGGTGCAGACCAGCAACAACTTTCAGGGCTAGCACCTTCCTTGTGGGAGAAGGAGTCGGTCGTTTGCCTTTTCCGAAAGGGGCTCTGCAGAGGAAAAACATCATGAGCTGTATCGTCTCTGGGAAAGCACAGATCTGCAGGGCTGTTGTGCTGTGAATAGGCTGCCAAGGGAAGGTGCAGACCAGCAACAGCTTTCAGGCGTAGCACCTTCCTTGTGGGAGAAGGAGCCGGACGTTTGCCTTTTCCGAAAGGGACTCTGCAGAGGAAAAGCAGCAGTAGCTGTATCGCCTGTGGGAAAGCACAGATCCGCAGGGCTGTTGTGCTGTGAATAGGCTGCCAAGGGAAGGTGCAGACCAGCAACAGCTTTCAGGGCTAGCATCTTCCCTGTGGGACAAGGAGCCGGACGTTTGCCTTTTCGGATAGGGGCTCTGCAGAGGAAAAGCAGCAGTAGCTGTATCGCCTGTGGGAAAGCACAGATCCGCAGGGCTGTTGTGCTGTGAATAGGCTGCCAAGGGAAGGTGCAGACCAGCAACAGCTTTCAGGCTTAGCTCCTTCCTTGTAGGAGAAGGAGCCGGATTTTTGCCTTATCGGAGAGGGGCTCTGCAGAGGAAAAGCAGCAGGAGCAGTATCGCCTGTGGGAAAGCACAGATCCGCAGGGCTGTTGTGCTGTGAATAGGCTGCACGGGGAAGGTGCAGAGCAGCAACAGCTTTCAGGGCTACCGCCTTCCTTGTTGGAGAAGGAGCCGGACGTTTGCCTTATCCGATAGGGGCTCTGCAGAGGAAAAGCAGCAGGAGCACTATCGTCTCTGGGAAAGCACAGATCCGCAGGGCTGTTGTGCTGTGAATAGGCTGCCAAGGGAAGGTGCAGACCAGCAACATCTTTCAGGATTAGCACCTTCCTTGTGGGAGAAGGAGCCGGACGTTTGCCTTATCCGAGAGGGGCTCTGGAGAGGAAAAGCAGCAGGAGCACTATCGTCCGTGGGAAAGCACAGATCCGCAGGGCTGTTGTGCTGTGAATAGGCTGCCAAGGGAAGGTGCAGACCAGCAACAGCTTTCAGGCTTAGCACCTTCCCTGTGGGAGAAGGAGCCGGATTTTTGCCTTATCGGAGAGGGGCTCTGCAGAGGAAAAGCAGCAGGAGATGTATCGTCCGTGGGAAAGCACAGATCCGCAGGGCTTTTGTGCTGTGAATAGGCTGCCAAGGGAAGGTGCAGAGCAGCAACAGCTTTCAGGACTACCGCCTTCCTTGTGGGAGAAGGAGCTGAATTTTTGCCTTATCCGAGAGGGGCTCTGCAGAGGAAAAGCATCATGAGCTGTATCGCCTGTGGGAAAGCACAGATCCGCAGGGCTGTTGTGCTGTGAATAGGCTGCCAAGGGAAGGTGCAGACCAGCAACAGCTTTCAGGCTTAGCACCTTCCTTGTGGGAGAAGGAGTCGGTCGTTTGCCTTTTCCGAAAGGGGCTCTGCAGAGGAAAAACATCATGAGCTGTATCGCCTGTGGGAAAGCATAGATCCGCAGGGCTGTTGTGCTGTGAATAGGCTGCCAAGGGAAGGTGCAGACCAGCAACAGCTTTCAGGATTAGCACCTTCCTTGTGGGAGAAGGAGCCGGATTTTTGCCTTATCGGAGAGGGGCTCTGGAGAGGAAAAGCAGCAGGAGATGTATCGTCTCTGGGAAAGCACAGATCCGCAGGGCTGTTGTGCTGTGAATAGGCTGCCAAGGGAAGGTGCAGACCAGCAACAGCTTTCAGGGCTACCGCCTTCCTTGTGGGAGAAGGAGCTGAATTTTTGCCTTATCCGAGAGGGGCTCTGCAGAGGAAAAGCAGCAGGAGCACTATCGTCCGTGGGAAAGCACAGATCCGCAGGGCTGTTGTGCTGTGAATAGGCTGCCAAGGGAAGGTGCAGACCAGCAACAGCTTTCAGGCTTAGCACCTTCCCTGTGGGAGAAGGAGCCGGATTTTTGCCTTATCGGAGAGGGGCTCTGCAGAGGAAAAGCAGCAGGAGATGTATCGTCCGTGGGAAAGCACAGATCTGCAGGGCTGTTGTGCTGTGAATAGGCTGCCAAGGGAAGGTGCAGACCAGCAACAGCTTTCAGGCGTAGCACCTTCCTTGTGGGAGAAGGAGCCGGACGTTTGCCTTTTCCGAAAGGGACTCTGCAGAGGAAAAGCAGCAGTAGCTGTATCGCCTGTGGGAAAGCACAGATCCGCAGGGCTGTTGTGCTGTGAATAGGCTGCCAAGGGAAGGTGCAGACCAGCAACAGCTTTCAGGGCTAGCATCTTCCCTGTGGGACAAGGAGCCGGACGTTTGCCTTTTCGGATAGGGGCTCTGCAGAGGAAAAGCAGCAGTAGCTGTATCGCCTGTGGGAAAGCACAGATCCGCAGGGCTGTTGTGCTGTGAATAGGCTGCCAAGGGAAGGTGCAGACCAGCAACAGCTTTCAGGCTTAGCTCCTTCCTTGTAGGAGAAGGAGCCGGATTTTTGCCTTATCGGAGAGGGGCTCTGCAGAGGAAAAGCAGCAGTAGCTGTATCGCCTGTGGGAAAGCACAGATCCGCAGGGCTGTTGTGCTGTGAATAGGCTGCCAAGGGAAGGTGCAGACCAGCAACAGCTTTCAGGATTAGCACCTTCCTTGTGGGAGAAGGAGCCGGATTTTTGCCTTATCGGAGAGGGGCTCTGGAGAGGAAAAGCAGCAGGAGCACTATCGTCCGTGGGAAAGCACAGATCCGCAGGGCTGTTGTGCTGTGAATAGGCTGCCAAGGGAAGGTGCAGACCAGCAACAGCTTTCAGGGCTACCGCCTTCCTTGTGGGAGAAGGAGCTGAATTTTTGCCTTATCCGAGAGGGGCTCTGCAGAGGAAAAGCAGCAGGAGCACTATCGTCCGTGGGAAAGCACAGATCCGCAGGGCTGTTGTGCTGTGAATAGGCTGCCAAGGGAAGGTGCAGACCAGCAACAGCTTTCAGGCTTAGCACCTTCCCTGTGGGAGAAGGAGCCGGATTTTTGCCTTATCGGAGAGGGGCTCTGCAGAGGAAAAGCAGCAGGAGATGTATCGTCCGTGGGAAAGCACAGATCCGCAGGGCTTTTGTGCTGTGAATAGGCTGCCAAGGGAAGGTGCAGAGCAGCAACAGCTTTCAGGACTACCGCCTTCCTTGTGGGAGAAGGAGCTGAATTTTTGCCTTATCCGAGAGGGGCTCTGCAGAGGAAAAGCATCATGAGCTGTATCGCCTGTGGGAAAGCACAGATCCGCAGGGCTGTTGTGCTGTGAATAGGCTGCCAAGGGAAGGTGCAGACCAGCAACAGCTTTCAGGCTTAGCACCTTCCTTGTGGGAGAAGGAGCCGGATTTTTGCCTTATCGGAGAGGGGCTCTGGAGAGGAAAAGCAGCAGGAGCTGTATCGCCTGTGGGAAAGCACAGATCCGCAGGGCTGTTGTGCTGTGAATAGGCTGCCAAGGGAAGGTGCAGAGCAGCAACAGCTTTCAGGCTTAGCACCTTCCCTGTGGGAGAAGGAGCCGGATTTTTGCCTTATCGGAGAGGGGCTCTGCAGAGGAAAAGCAGCAGGAGATGTATCGTCCGTGGGAAAGCACAGATCTGCAGGGCTGTTGTGCTGTGAATAGGCTGCCAAGGGAAGGTGCAGACCAGCAACAGCTTTCAGGCGTAGCACCTTCCTTGTGGGAGAAGGAGCCGGACGTTTGCCTTTTCGGATAGGGGCTCTGCAGAGGAAAAGCAGCAGTAGCTGTATCGCCTGTGGGAAAGCACAGATCCGCAGGGCTGTTGTGCTGTGAATAGGCTGCCAAGGGAAGGTGCAGACCAGCAACAGCTTTCAGGCTTAGCTCCTTCCTTGTAGGAGAAGGAGCCGGATTTTTGCCTTATCGGAGAGGGGCTCTGCAGAGGAAAAGCAGCAGGAGCAGTATCGCCTGTGGGAAAGCACAGATCCGCAGGGCTGTTGTGCTGTGAATAGGCTGCACGGGGAAGGTGCAGACCAGCAACAGCTTTCAGGGCTACCGCCTTCCTTGTTGGAGAAGGAGCCGGACGTTTGCCTTATCCGATAGGGGCTCTGCAGAGGAAAAGCAGCAGGAGCACTATCGTCTCTGGGAAAGCACAGATCCGCAGGGCTGTTGTGCTGTGAATAGGCTGCCAAGGGAAGGTGCAGACCAGCAACATCTTTCAGGCTTAGCTCCTTCCTTGTAGGAGAAGGAGCCGGACGTTTGCCTTATCCGAGAGGGGCTCTGCAGAGGAAAAGCAGCAGGAACACTATCGTCCGTGGGAAAGCACAGATCCGCAGGGCTCTTGTGCTGTGAATAGGCTGCCAAGGGAAGGTGCAGACCAGCAAGAGCTTTCAGGCGTAGCACCTTCCTTGTGGGAGAAGGAGCCGGACGTTTGCCTTTTCCGAAAGGGACTCTGCAGAGGAAAAGCAGCAGTAGCTGTATCGCCTGTGGGAAAGCACAGATCCGCAGGGCTGTTGTGCTGTGAATAGGCTGCCAAGGGAAGGTGCAGACCAGCAACAGCTTTCAGGCTTAGCACCTTCCCTGTGGGAGAAGGAGCCGGATTTTTGCCTTATCCGAGAGGGGCTCTGCAGAGGAAAAGCAGCAGGAGATGTATCATCCGTGGGAAAGCACAGATCCGCAGGGCTTTTGTGCTGTGAATAGGCTGCCAAGGGAAGGTGCAGAGCAGCAACAGCTTTCAGGACTACCGCCTTCCTTGTGGGAGAAGGAGCTGAATTTTTGCCTTATCCGAGAGGGGCTCTGCAGAGGAAAAGCAGCAGTAGCTGTATCGTCTGTGGGAAAGCACAGATCCGCAGGGCTCTTGTGCTGTGAATAGGCTGCCAAGGGAAGGTGCAGACCAGCAACAGCTTTCAGGCTTAGCACCTTCCCTGTGGGAGAAGAAGCCGGATTTTTGCCTTTACGGAAAGCGACTCTGCAGAGGAAAAGCATCATGAGCTACATCGTCTGTGGGAAAGCACAGATCCGCAGGGCTCTTGTACTGTGAATAGGCTGCCAAGGGAAGGTGCAGACCAGCAACAGCTTTCAGGCTTAGCACCTTCCTTGTAGGAGAAGGAGCCTGACGTTTGCCTTTTCCGAAAAGGACTCTGCAGAGGAAAAGAAGCAGGAGCAGTATCGTCTCTGGGAAAGCACAGATCCGCAGGGCTCTTGCGCTGTGAATAGGCTGCCAAGGGAAGGTGCAGACCAGCAACAACTTTCAGGGCTAGCACCTTCCTTGTGGGAGAAGGAGCCGGACGTTTGCCTTTTCGGAGAGGGGATCTGCAGAGGAATAGCATCATGAGCTGTATCGTCTCTGGGAAAGCACAGATCCGCAGGGCTGTTGTGCTGTGAATAGGCTGCCAAGGGAAGGTGCAGACCAGCAACAGCTTTCAGGGCTACCGCCTTCCTTGTGGGAGAAGGAGCCGGACGTTTGCCTTTTCCGAAAGGGGCTCTGCAGAGGAAAAGCAGCAGGAGCTGTAGCGTCTCTGGGAAAGCACAGATCCGCAGGGCTGTTGTGCTGTGAATAGGCTGCCAAGGGAAGGTGCAGACCAGCAACAGCTTTCAGGCTTAGCGCCTTCCTTGTGGGAGAAGGAGCCGGACGTTTGCCTTTTCCGAAAGGGGCTCTGCAGAGGAAAAGCAGCAGGAGCTGTATCGTCTGTGGGAAAGCACAGATCCGCAGGGCTGTTGTGCTGTGAATAGGCTGCCAAGGGAAGGTGCAGACCAGCAACAGCTTTCAGGGCTAGCATCTTCCCTGTGGGACAAGGAGCCGGACGTTTGCCTTTTCGGATAGGGGATCTGCAGAGGAAAAGCAGCAGTAGCTGTATCGCCTGTGGGAAAGCACAGATCCGCAGGGCTGTTGTGCTGTGAATAGGCTGCCAAGGGAAGGTGCAGAGCAGCAACAGCTTTCAGGCTTAGCTCCTTCCTTGTGGGAGAAGGAGCCGGACGTTTGCCTTTTCCGAAAAGGGCTCTGCAGAGGAAAAGCAGCAGGAGCAGTATCGCCTGTGGGAAAGCACAGATCCGCAGGGCTGTTGTGCTGTGAATAGGCTGCACGGGGAAGGTGCAGACCAGCAGCAGCTTTCAGGCGTAGCAGCTTCCTTGTAGGAGAAGGAGCCGGACGTTTGCCTTTTCCGAAAGGGACTCTGCAGAGGAAAAGCAGCAGTAGCTGTATCGCCTGTGGGAAAGCACAGATCCGCAGAGCTGTTGTGCTGTGAATAGGCTGCCAAGGGAAGGTGCAGACCAGCAACAGCTTTCAGGCTTAGCACCTTCCCTGTGGGAGAAGGAGCCGGACGTTTGCCTTTTCGGATAGGGGCTCTGCAGAGGAAAAGCAGCAGGAGCACTATCGTCCGTGGGAAAGCACAGATCCGCAGGGCTGTTGTGCTGTGAATAGGCTGCCAAGGGAAGGTGCAGAGCAGCAACAGCTTTCAGGGCTACCGCCTTCCTTGTGGGAGAAGGAGCTGAATTTTTGCCTTATCCGAGAGGGGCTCTGCAGAGGAAAAGCAGCAGGAGCTGTATCGCCTGTGGGAAAGCACAGATCCGCAGGGCTATTGTACTGTGAATAGGCTGCCAAGGGAAGGTGCAGACCAGCAACAGCTTTCAGGCTTAGCACCTTCCTTGTAGGAGAAGGAGCCTGACGTTTGCCTTTTCCGAAAAGGACTCTGCAGAGGAAAAGAAGCAGGAGCAGTATCGTCTCTGGGAAAGCACAGATCCGCAGGGCTGTTGTGCTGTGAATAGGCTGCCAAGGGAAGGTGCAGACCAGCAACAACTTTCAGGGCTAGCACCTTCCTTGTGGGAGAAGGAGTCGGTCGTTTGCCTTTTCCGAAAGGGGCTCTGCAGAGGAAAAACATCATGAGCTGTATCGTCTCTGGGAAAGCACAGATCTGCAGGGCTGTTGTGCTGTGAATAGGCTGCCAAGGGAAGGTGCAGACCAGCAACAGCTTTCAGGCGTAGCACCTTCCTTGTGGGAGAAGGAGCCGGACGTTTGCCTTTTCCGAAAGGGACTCTGCAGAGGAAAAGCAGCAGTAGCTGTATCGCCTGTGGGAAAGCACAGATCCGCAGGGCTGTTGTGCTGTGAATAGGCTGCCAAGGGAAGGTGCAGACCAGCAACAGCTTTCAGGGCTAGCATCTTCCCTGTGGGACAAGGAGCCGGACGTTTGCCTTTTCGGATAGGGGCTCTGCAGAGGAAAAGCAGCAGTAGCTGTATCGCCTGTGGGAAAGCACAGATCCGCAGGGCTGTTGTGCTGTGAATAGGCTGCCAAGGGAAGGTGCAGACCAGCAACAGCTTTCAGGCTTAGCTCCTTCCTTGTAGGAGAAGGAGCCGGATTTTTGCCTTATCGGAGAGGGGCTCTGCAGAGGAAAAGCAGCAGGAGCAGTATCGCCTGTGGGAAAGCACAGATCCGCAGGGCTGTTGTGCTGTGAATAGGCTGCACGGGGAAGGTGCAGAGCAGCAACAGCTTTCAGGGCTACCGCCTTCCTTGTTGGAGAAGGAGCCGGACGTTTGCCTTATCCGATAGGGGCTCTGCAGAGGAAAAGCAGCAGGAGCACTATCGTCTCTGGGAAAGCACAGATCCGCAGGGCTGTTGTGCTGTGAATAGGCTGCCAAGGGAAGGTGCAGACCAGCAACATCTTTCAGGATTAGCACCTTCCTTGTGGGAGAAGGAGCCGGACGTTTGCCTTATCCGAGAGGGGCTCTGGAGAGGAAAAGCAGCAGGAGCACTATCGTCCGTGGGAAAGCACAGATCCGCAGGGCTGTTGTGCTGTGAATAGGCTGCCAAGGGAAGGTGCAGACCAGCAACAGCTTTCAGGCTTAGCACCTTCCCTGTGGGAGAAGGAGCCGGATTTTTGCCTTATCGGAGAGGGGCTCTGCAGAGGAAAAGCAGCAGGAGATGTATCGTCCGTGGGAAAGCACAGATCCGCAGGGCTTTTGTGCTGTGAATAGGCTGCCAAGGGAAGGTGCAGAGCAGCAACAGCTTTCAGGACTACCGCCTTCCTTGTGGGAGAAGGAGCTGAATTTTTGCCTTATCCGAGAGGGGCTCTGCAGAGGAAAAGCATCATGAGCTGTATCGCCTGTGGGAAAGCACAGATCCGCAGGGCTGTTGTGCTGTGAATAGGCTGCCAAGGGAAGGTGCAGACCAGCAACAGCTTTCAGGCTTAGCACCTTCCTTGTGGGAGAAGGAGTCGGTCGTTTGCCTTTTCCGAAAGGGGCTCTGCAGAGGAAAAACATCATGAGCTGTATCGCCTGTGGGAAAGCATAGATCCGCAGGGCTGTTGTGCTGTGAATAGGCTGCCAAGGGAAGGTGCAGACCAGCAACAGCTTTCAGGATTAGCACCTTCCTTGTGGGAGAAGGAGCCGGATTTTTGCCTTATCGGAGAGGGGCTCTGGAGAGGAAAAGCAGCAGGAGATGTATCGTCTCTGGGAAAGCACAGATCCGCAGGGCTGTTGTGCTGTGAATAGGCTGCCAAGGGAAGGTGCAGACCAGCAACAGCTTTCAGGGCTACCGCCTTCCTTGTGGGAGAAGGAGCTGAATTTTTGCCTTATCCGAGAGGGGCTCTGCAGAGGAAAAGCAGCAGGAGCACTATCGTCCGTGGGAAAGCACAGATCCGCAGGGCTGTTGTGCTGTGAATAGGCTGCCAAGGGAAGGTGCAGACCAGCAACAGCTTTCAGGCTTAGCACCTTCCCTGTGGGAGAAGGAGCCGGATTTTTGCCTTATCGGAGAGGGGCTCTGCAGAGGAAAAGCAGCAGGAGATGTATCGTCCGTGGGAAAGCACAGATCTGCAGGGCTGTTGTGCTGTGAATAGGCTGCCAAGGGAAGGTGCAGACCAGCAACAGCTTTCAGGCGTAGCACCTTCCTTGTGGGAGAAGGAGCCGGACGTTTGCCTTTTCCGAAAGGGACTCTGCAGAGGAAAAGCAGCAGTAGCTGTATCGCCTGTGGGAAAGCACAGATCCGCAGGGCTGTTGTGCTGTGAATAGGCTGCCAAGGGAAGGTGCAGACCAGCAACAGCTTTCAGGGCTAGCATCTTCCCTGTGGGACAAGGAGCCGGACGTTTGCCTTTTCGGATAGGGGCTCTGCAGAGGAAAAGCAGCAGTAGCTGTATCGCCTGTGGGAAAGCACAGATCCGCAGGGCTGTTGTGCTGTGAATAGGCTGCCAAGGGAAGGTGCAGACCAGCAACAGCTTTCAGGCTTAGCTCCTTCCTTGTAGGAGAAGGAGCCGGATTTTTGCCTTATCGGAGAGGGGCTCTGCAGAGGAAAAGCAGCAGTAGCTGTATCGCCTGTGGGAAAGCACAGATCCGCAGGGCTGTTGTGCTGTGAATAGGCTGCCAAGGGAAGGTGCAGACCAGCAACAGCTTTCAGGATTAGCACCTTCCTTGTGGGAGAAGGAGCCGGATTTTTGCCTTATCGGAGAGGGGCTCTGGAGAGGAAAAGCAGCAGGAGCACTATCGTCCGTGGGAAAGCACAGATCCGCAGGGCTGTTGTGCTGTGAATAGGCTGCCAAGGGAAGGTGCAGACCAGCAACAGCTTTCAGGGCTACCGCCTTCCTTGTGGGAGAAGGAGCTGAATTTTTGCCTTATCCGAGAGGGGCTCTGCAGAGGAAAAGCAGCAGGAGCACTATCGTCCGTGGGAAAGCACAGATCCGCAGGGCTGTTGTGCTGTGAATAGGCTGCCAAGGGAAGGTGCAGACCAGCAACAGCTTTCAGGCTTAGCACCTTCCCTGTGGGAGAAGGAGCCGGATTTTTGCCTTATCGGAGAGGGGCTCTGCAGAGGAAAAGCAGCAGGAGATGTATCGTCCGTGGGAAAGCACAGATCCGCAGGGCTTTTGTGCTGTGAATAGGCTGCCAAGGGAAGGTGCAGAGCAGCAACAGCTTTCAGGACTACCGCCTTCCTTGTGGGAGAAGGAGCTGAATTTTTGCCTTATCCGAGAGGGGCTCTGCAGAGGAAAAGCATCATGAGCTGTATCGCCTGTGGGAAAGCACAGATCCGCAGGGCTGTTGTGCTGTGAATAGGCTGCCAAGGGAAGGTGCAGACCAGCAACAGCTTTCAGGCTTAGCACCTTCCTTGTGGGAGAAGGAGCCGGATTTTTGCCTTATCGGAGAGGGGCTCTGGAGAGGAAAAGCAGCAGGAGCTGTATCGCCTGTGGGAAAGCACAGATCCGCAGGGCTGTTGTGCTGTGAATAGGCTGCCAAGGGAAGGTGCAGAGCAGCAACAGCTTTCAGGCTTAGCACCTTCCCTGTGGGAGAAGGAGCCGGATTTTTGCCTTATCGGAGAGGGGCTCTGCAGAGGAAAAGCAGCAGGAGATGTATCGTCCGTGGGAAAGCACAGATCTGCAGGGCTGTTGTGCTGTGAATAGGCTGCCAAGGGAAGGTGCAGACCAGCAACAGCTTTCAGGCGTAGCACCTTCCTTGTGGGAGAAGGAGCCGGACGTTTGCCTTTTCGGATAGGGGCTCTGCAGAGGAAAAGCAGCAGTAGCTGTATCGCCTGTGGGAAAGCACAGATCCGCAGGGCTGTTGTGCTGTGAATAGGCTGCCAAGGGAAGGTGCAGACCAGCAACAGCTTTCAGGCTTAGCTCCTTCCTTGTAGGAGAAGGAGCCGGATTTTTGCCTTATCGGAGAGGGGCTCTGCAGAGGAAAAGCAGCAGGAGCAGTATCGCCTGTGGGAAAGCACAGATCCGCAGGGCTGTTGTGCTGTGAATAGGCTGCACGGGGAAGGTGCAGACCAGCAACAGCTTTCAGGGCTACCGCCTTCCTTGTTGGAGAAGGAGCCGGACGTTTGCCTTATCCGATAGGGGCTCTGCAGAGGAAAAGCAGCAGGAGCACTATCGTCTCTGGGAAAGCACAGATCCGCAGGGCTGTTGTGCTGTGAATAGGCTGCCAAGGGAAGGTGCAGACCAGCAACATCTTTCAGGCTTAGCTCCTTCCTTGTAGGAGAAGGAGCCGGACGTTTGCCTTATCCGAGAGGGGCTCTGCAGAGGAAAAGCAGCAGGAACACTATCGTCCGTGGGAAAGCACAGATCCGCAGGGCTCTTGTGCTGTGAATAGGCTGCCAAGGGAAGGTGCAGACCAGCAAGAGCTTTCAGGCGTAGCACCTTCCTTGTGGGAGAAGGAGCCGGACGTTTGCCTTTTCCGAAAGGGACTCTGCAGAGGAAAAGCAGCAGTAGCTGTATCGCCTGTGGGAAAGCACAGATCCGCAGGGCTGTTGTGCTGTGAATAGGCTGCCAAGGGAAGGTGCAGACCAGCAACAGCTTTCAGGCTTAGCACCTTCCCTGTGGGAGAAGGAGCCGGATTTTTGCCTTATCCGAGAGGGGCTCTGCAGAGGAAAAGCAGCAGGAGATGTATCATCCGTGGGAAAGCACAGATCCGCAGGGCTTTTGTGCTGTGAATAGGCTGCCAAGGGAAGGTGCAGAGCAGCAACAGCTTTCAGGACTACCGCCTTCCTTGTGGGAGAAGGAGCTGAATTTTTGCCTTATCCGAGAGGGGCTCTGCAGAGGAAAAGCAGCAGTAGCTGTATCGTCTGTGGGAAAGCACAGATCCGCAGGGCTCTTGTGCTGTGAATAGGCTGCCAAGGGAAGGTGCAGACCAGCAACAGCTTTCAGGCTTAGCACCTTCCCTGTGGGAGAAGAAGCCGGATTTTTGCCTTTACGGAAAGCGACTCTGCAGAGGAAAAGCATCATGAGCTACATCGTCTGTGGGAAAGCACAGATCCGCAGGGCTCTTGTACTGTGAATAGGCTGCCAAGGGAAGGTGCAGACCAGCAACAGCTTTCAGGCTTAGCACCTTCCTTGTAGGAGAAGGAGCCTGACGTTTGCCTTTTCCGAAAAGGACTCTGCAGAGGAAAAGAAGCAGGAGCAGTATCGTCTCTGGGAAAGCACAGATCCGCAGGGCTCTTGCGCTGTGAATAGGCTGCCAAGGGAAGGTGCAGACCAGCAACAACTTTCAGGGCTAGCACCTTCCTTGTGGGAGAAGGAGCCGGACGTTTGCCTTTTCGGAGAGGGGATCTGCAGAGGAATAGCATCATGAGCTGTATCGTCTCTGGGAAAGCACAGATCCGCAGGGCTGTTGTGCTGTGAATAGGCTGCCAAGGGAAGGTGCAGACCAGCAACACCTTTCAGGGCTAGCACCTTCCTTGTGGGAGAAGGAGTCGGTCGTTTGCCTTTTCCGAAAGGGGCTCTGCAGAGGAAAAACATCATGAGCTGTATCGTCTCTGGGAAAGCACAGATCTGCAGGGCTGTTGTGCTGTGAATAGGCTGCCAAGGGAAGGTGCAGACCAGCAAGAGCTTTCAGGCTTAGCACCTTCCTTGTGGGAGAAGGAGCCGGAGTTTTGCCTTATTGAAGAGGGGCTCTGCAGAGGAAAAGCAGCAGTAGCTGTATCGCCTGTGGGAAAGCACAGATCCGCAGGGCTGTTGTGCTGTGAATAGGCTGCCAAGGGAAGGTGCAGACCAGCAACAGTTTTCAGGATTAGCACCTTCCTTGTGGGAGAAGGAGCCGGATTTTTGCCTTATCGGAGAGGGGCTCTGGAGAGGAAAAGCAGCAGGAGCACTATCGTCCGTGGGAAAGCACAGATCCGCAGGGCTGTTGTGCTGTGAATAGGCTGCCAAGGGAAGGTGCAGAGCAGCAACAGCTTTCAGGCTTAGCACCTTCCCTGTGGGAGAAGGAGCCGGATTTTTGCCTTATCGGAGAGGGGCTCTGCAGAGGAAAAGCAGCAGGAGCACTATCGTCCGTGGGAAAGCACAGATCCGCAGGGCTTTTGTGCTGTGAATAGGCTGCCAAGGGAAGGTGCAGACCAGCAACAGCTTTCAGGCTTAGCACCTTCCCTGTGGGAGAAGGAGCCGGATTTTTGCCTTATCGGAGAGGGGCTCTGCAGAGGAAAAGCAGCAGGAGATGTATCGTCCGTGGGAAAGCACAGATCCGCAGGGCTTTTGTGCTGTGAATAGGCTGCCAAGGGAAGGTGCAGAGCAGCAACAGCTTTCAGGACTACCGCCTTCCTTGTGGGAGAAGGAGCTGAATTTTTGCCTTATCGGAGAGGGGCTCTGCAGAGGAAAAGCATCATGAGCTGTATCGCCTGTGGGAAAGCACAGATCCGCAGGGCTGTTGTGCTGTGAATAGGCTGCCAAGGGAAGGTGCAGACCAGCAACAGCTTTCAGGCTTAGCACCTTCCTTGTGGGAGAAGAAGCCGGATTTTTGCCTTTTCGGAAAGCGACTCTGCAGAGGAAAAGCATCATGAGCTACATCGCCTGTGGGAAAGCACAGATCCGCAGGGCTCTTGTACTGTGAATAGGCTGCCAAGGGAAGGTGCAGACCAGCAACAGCTTTCAGGCTTAGCACCTTCCTTGTAGGAGAAGGAGCCGGACGTTTGCCTTTTCCGAAAGGGGCTCTGCAGAGGAAAAACATCATGAGCTGTATCGTCTCTGGGAAAGCACAGATCTGCACTGCTGTTGTGCTGTGAATAGGCTGCCAAGGGAAGGTGCAGACCAGCAACAGCTTTCAGGCGTAGCACCTTCCTTGTGGGAGAAGGAGCCGGACGTTTGCCTTTTCCGAAAGGGACTCTGCAGAGGAAAAGCAGCAGTAGCTGTATCGCCTGTGGGAAAGCACAGATCCGCAGGGCTGTTGTGCTGTGAATAGGCTGCCAAGGGAAGGTGCAGACCAGCAACAGCTTTCAGGGCTAGCATCTTCCCTGTGGGACAAGGAGCCGGACGTTTGCCTTTTCGGATAGGGGCTCTGCAGAGGAAAAGCAGCAGTAGCTGTATCGCCTGTGGGAAAGCACAGATCCGCAGGGCTGTTGTGCTGTGAATAGGCTGCCAAGGGAAGGTGCAGACCAGCAACAGCTTTCAGGCTTAGCACCTTCCTTGTAGGAGAAGGAGCCGGATTTTTGCCTTATCGGAGAGGGGCTCTGCAGAGGAAAAGCAGCAGGAGCAGTATCGCCTGTGGAAAAGCACAGATCCGCAGGGCTGTTGTGCTGTGAATAGGCTGCACGGGGAAGGTGCAGAGCAGCAACAGCTTTCAGGGCTACCGCCTTCCTTGTGGGAGAAGGAGCCGGACGTTTGCCTTTTCCGAAAAGGGCTCTGCAGAGGAAAAGCAGCAGTAGCTGTATCGCCTGTGGGAAAGCACAGATCCGCAGGGCTGTTGTGCTGTGAATAGGCTGCCAAGGGAAGGTGCAGACCAGCAACAGCTTTCAGGCGTAGCACCTTCCTTGTAGGAGAAGGAGCCGGACGTTTGCCTTTTCCGAAAGGGGCTCTGCAGAGGAAAAGCATCATGAGCTGTATCGTCTGTGGGAAAGCACAGATCCGCAGGGCTTTTGTGCTGTGAATAGGCTGCCAAGGGAAGGTGCAGACCAGCAACAGCTTTCAGGCTTAGCACCTTCCCTGTGGGACAAGGAGCCGGACGTTTGCCTTTTCGGATAGGGGCTCTGCAGAGGAAAAGCAGCAGTAGCTGTATCGCCTGTGGGAAAGCACAGATCCGCAGGGCTGTTGTGCTGTGAATAGGCTGCCAAGGGAAGGTGCAGACCAGCAACAGCTTTCAGGATTAGCACCTTCCTTGTGGGAGAAGGAGCCGGATTTTTGCCTTATCGGAGAGGGGCTCTGGAGAGGAAAAGCAGCAGGAGCACTATCGTCCGTGGGAAAGCACAGATCCGCAGGGCTGTTGTGCTGTGAATAGGCTGCCAAGGGAAGGTGCAGAGCAGCAACAGCTTTCAGGGCTACCGCCTTCCTTGTGGGAGAAGGAGCTGAATTTTTGCCTTATCCGAGAGGGGCTCTGCAGAGGAAAAGCAGCAGGAGCACTATCGTCCGTGGGAAAGCACAGATCCGCAGGGCTGTTGTGCTGTGAATTGGCTGCCAAGGGAAGGTGCAGACCAGCAACAGCTTTCAGGCTTAGCACCTTCCCTGTGGGAGAAGGAGCCGGATTTTTGCCTTATCGGAGAGGGGCTCTGCAGAGGAAAAGCAGCAGGAGATGTATCGTCCGTGGGAAAGCACAGATCCGCAGGGCTTTTGTGCTGTGAATAGGCTGCCAAGGGAAGGTGCAGAGCAGCAACAGCTTTCAGGACTACCGCCTTCCTTGTGGGAGAAGGAGCTGAATTTTTGCCTTATCCGAGAGGGGCTCTGCAGAGGAAAAGCATCATGAGCTGTATCGCCTGTGGGAAAGCACAGATCCGCAGGGCTGTTGTGCTGTGAATAGGCTGCCAAGGGAAGGTGCAGACCAGCAACAGCTTTCAGGCTTAGCACCTTCCTTGTGGGAGAAGGAGTCGGTCGTTTGCCTTTTCCGAAAGGGGCTCTGCAGAGGAAAAACATCATGAGCTGTATCGCCTGTGGGAAAGCATAGATCCGCAGGGCTGTTGTGCTGTGAATAGGCTGCCAAGGGAAGGTGCAGACCAGCAACAGCTTTCAGGATTAGCACCTTCCTTGTGGGAGAAGGAGCCGGATTTTTGCCTTATCGGAGAGGGGCTCTGGAGAGGAAAAGCAGCAGGAGATGTATCGTCTCTGGGAAAGCACAGATCCGCAGGGCTGTTGTGCTGTGAATAGGCTGCCAAGGGAAGGTGCAGACCAGCAACAGCTTTCAGGGCTAGCACCTTCCTTGTGGGAGAAGGAGCCGGACGTTTGCCTTTTCGGAGAGGGGCTCTGCAGAGGAATAGCATCATGAGCTGTATCGTCTCTGGGAAAGCACAGATCCGCAGGGCTCTTGTGCTGTGAATAGGCTGCCAAGGGAAGGTGCAGACCAGCAACAACTTTCAGGGCTAGCACCTTCCTTGTGGGAGAAGGAGTCGGACGTTTGCCTTTTCCGAAAGGGGCTCTGCAGAGGAAAAACATCATGAGCTGTATCGTCTCTGGGAAAGCACAGATCTGCAGGGCTGTTGTGCTGTGAATAGGCTGCCAAGGGAAGGTGCAGACCAGCAACAGCTTTCAGGCTTAGCTCCTTCCTTGTGGGAGAAGGAGCCGGACGTTTGCCTTTTCCGAAAGGGACTCTGCAGAGGAAAAGCAGCAGTAGCTGTATCGCCTGTGGGAAAGCACAGATCCGCAGGGCTGTTGTGCTGTGAATAGGCTGCCAAGGGAAGGTGCAGACCAGCAACAGCTTTCAGGGCTAGCATCTTCCCTGTGGGACAAGGAGCCGGACGTTTGCCTTTTCGGATAGGGGCTCTGCAGAGGAAAAGCAGCAGTAGCTGTATCGCCTGTGGGAAAGCACAGATCCGCAGGGCTGTTGTGCTGTGAATAGGCTGCCAAGGGAAGGTGCAGACCAGCAACATCTTTCAGGGCTAGCACCTTCCTTGTGGGAGAAGGAGCCGTATTTTTGCCTTATCAGAGAGGGGCTCTGCAGAGGAAAAGCAGCAGGAGCAGTATCGCCTGTGGAAAAGCACAGATCCGCAGGGCTGTTGTGCTGTGAATAGGCTGCCAAGGGAAGGTGCAGAGCAGCAACAGCTTTCAGGGCTACCGCCTTCCTTGTGGGAGAAGGAGCCGGATTTTTGCCTTATCGGAGAGGGGCTCTGCAGAGGAAAAGCAGCAGGAGATGTATCGTCCGTGGGAAAGCACAGATCCGCAGGGCTGTTGTGCTGTGAATAGGCTGCCAAGGGAAGGTGCAGAGCAGCAACAGCATTCAGGACTACCGCCTTCCTTGTGGGAGAAGGAGCTGAATTTTTGCCTTATCCGAGAGGGGCTCTGCAGAGGAAAAGCAGCAGGAGCACTATCGTCCGTGGGAAAGCACAGATCCGCAGGGCTGTTTTGCTGTGAATAGGCTGCCAAGGGAAGGTGCAGACCAGCAACAGCATTCAGGCTTAGCACCTTCCCTGTGAGAGAAGGAGCCGGATTTTTGCCTTATCGGAGAGGGGCTCTGCAGAGGAAAAGCAGCAGGAGATGTATCGTCCGTGGGAAAGCACAGATCCGCAGGGCTGTTGTGCTGTGAATAGGCTGCCAAGGGAAGGTGCAGAGCAGCAACAGCATTCAGGACTACCGCCTTCCTTGTGGGAGAAGGAGCTGAATTTTTGCCTTATCGGAGAGGGGCTCTGCAGAGGAAAAGCATCATGAGCTACATCGTCTGTGGGAAAGCACAGATCCGCAGGGCTCTTGTACTGTGAATAGGCTGCCAAGGGAAGGTGCAGACCAGCAACAGCTTTCAGGCTTAGCACCTTCCTTGTAGGAGAAGGAGCCTGACGTTTGCCTTTTCCGAACGGGGCTCTGCAGAGGAAAAGAAGCAGGAGCAGTATCGTCTCTGGGAAAGCACAGATCCGCAGGGCTCTTGTGCTGTGAATAGGCTGCCAAGGGAAGGTGCAGACCAGCAACAGCTTTCAGGGCTAGCACCTTCCTTGTGGGAGAAGGAGCCGGACGTTTGCCTTTTCGGAGAGGGGCTCTGCAGAGGAATAGCATCATGAGCTGTATCGTCTCTGGGAAAGCACAGATCCGCAGGGCTCTTGTGCTGTGAATAGGCTGCCAAGGGAAGGTGCAGACCAGCAACAACTTTCAGGGCTAGCACCTTCCTTGTGGGAGAAGGAGTCGGACGTTTGCCTTTTCCGAAAGGGGCTCTGCAGAGGAAAAACATCATGAGCTGTATCGTCTCTGGGAAAGCACAGATCTGCAGGGCTGTTGTGCTGTGAATAGGCTGCCAAGGGAAGGTGCAGACCAGCAACAGCTTTCAGGCTTAGAACCTTCCCTGTGGGACAAGGAGCCGGACGTTTGCCTTTTCGGATAGGGGCTCTGCAGAGGAAAAGCAGCAGTAGCTGTATCGCCTGTGGGAAAGCACAGATCCGCAGGGCTGTTGTGCTGTGAATAGGCTGCCAAGGGAAGGTGCAGACCAGCAACAGCTTTCAGGCTTAGCACCTTCCCTGTGGGAGAAGGAGCCGGATTTTTGCCTTATCGGAGAGGGGCTCTGCAGAGGAAAAGCAGCAGGAGATGTATCGTCCGTGGGAAAGCACAGATCCGCAGGGCTTTTGTGCTGTGAATAGGCTGCCAAGGGAAGGTGCAGAGCAGCAACAGCTTTCAGGATTAGCACCTTCCTTGTGGGAGAAGGAGCCGGATTTTTGCCTTATCGGAGAGGGGCTCTGGAGAGGAAAAGCAGCAGGAGCACTATCGTCCGTGGGAAAGCACAGATCCGCAGGGCTGTTGTGCTGTGAATAGGCTGCCAAGGGAAGGTGCAGAGCAGCAACAGCTTTCAGGCTTAGCACCTTCCTTGTGGGAGAAGAAGCCTGACGTTTGCCTTTTCCGAAAAGGACTCTGCAGAGGAAAAGAAGCAGGAGCAGTATCGTCTCTGGGAAAGCACAGATCCGCAGGGCTCTTGTGCTGTGAATAGGCTGCCAAGGGAAGGTGCACACCAGCAACAGCTTTCAGGGCTAGCACCTTCCTTGTGGGACAAGGAGCCGGACGTTTGCCTTTTCGGATAGGGGCTCTGCAGAGGAAAAGCAGCAGGAGCACTATCGTCCGTGGGAAAGCACAGATCCGCAGGGCTGTTGTGCTGTGAATAGGCTGTACGGGGAAGTTGCAGAGCAGCAACAGCTTTCAGGGCTACCGCCTTCCTTGTGGGAGAAGGAGCCGGACGTTTGCCTTTTCCGAAAAGGGCTCTGCAGAGGAAAAGCAGCAGGAGCAGTATCGTCTGTGGGAAAGCACAGACCGCAGGGCTGTTGTGCTGTGAATAGGCTGCCAAGGGAAGGTGCAGACCAGCAACATCTTTCAGGCTTAGCTCCTTCCTTGTAGGAGAAGGAGCCGGACGTTTGCCTTATCCGAGAGGGGCTCTGCAGAGGAAAAGCAGCAGGAACACTATCGTCCGTGGGAAAGCACAGATCCGCAGGGCTGTTGTGCTGTGAATAGGCTGCCAAGGGAAGGTGCAGACCAGCAACAGCTTTCAGGCGTAGCACCTTCCTTGTGGGAGAAGGAGCCGGACGTTTGCCTTTTCCGAAAGGGACTCTGCAGAGGAAAAGCAGCAGGAGATGTATCGTCCGTGGGAAAGCACAGATCCGCAGGGCTTTTGTGCTGTGAATAGGCTGCCAAGGGAAGGTGCAGAGCAGCAACAGCTTTCAGGACTACCGCCTTCCTTGTGGGAGAAGGAGCTGAATTTTTGCCTTATCCGAGAGGGGCTCTGCAGAGGAAAAGCATCATGAGCTGTATCGCCTGTGGGAAAGCACAGATCCGCAGGGCTGTTGTGCTGTGAATAGGCTGCCAAGGGAAGGTGCAGACCAGCAACAGCTTTCAGGCTTAGCACCTTCCTTGTGGGAGAAGAAGCCGGATTTTTGCCTTTTCGGAAAGCGACTCTGCAGAGGAAAAGCATCATGAGCTACATCGTCTGTGGGAAAGCACAGATCCGCAGGGCTCTTGTACTGTGAATAGGCTGCCAAGGGAAGGTGCAGACCAGCAACAGCTTTCAGGCTTAGCACCTTCCTTGTAGGAGAAGGAGCCTGACGTTTGCCTTTTCCGAAAAGGACTCTGCAGAGGAAAAGCAGCAGGAGATGTATCGCCTGTGGGAAAGCACAGATCCGCAGGGCTGTTGTGCTGTGAATAGGCTGCACGGGGAAGGTGCAGAGCAGCAAGAGCTTTCAGGGCTACCGCCTTCCTTGTGGGAGAAGGAGCCGGACGTTTGCCTTTTCCGAAAGGGACTCTGCAGAGGAAAAGCAGCAGTAGCTGTATCGCCTGTGGGAAAGCACAGATCCGCAGGGCTGTTGTGCTGTGAATAGGCTGCCAAGGGAAGGTGCAGACCAGCAACAGCTTTCAGGCTTAGCACCTTCCCTGTGGGACAAGGAGCCGGACGTTTGCCTTTTCGGATAGGGGCTCTGCAGAGGAAAAGCAGCAGTAGCTGTATCGCCTGTGGGAAAGCACAGATCCGCAGGGCTGTTGTGCTGTGAATAGGCTGCCAAGGGAAGGTGCAGAGCAGCAACAGCTTTCAGGGCTACCGCCTTCCTTGTGGGAGAAGGAGCTGAATTTTTGCCTTATCCGAGAGGGGCTCTGCAGAGGAAAAGCAGCAGGAGCACTATCGTCCGTGGGAAAGCACAGATCCGCAGGGCTGTTGTGCTGTGAATAGGCTGCCAAGGGAAGGTGCAGACCAGCAACAGCTTTCAGGATTAGCACCTTCCCTGTGGGAGAAGGAGCCGGATTTTTGCCTTATCGGAGAGGGGCTCTGCAGAGGAAAAGCAGCAGGAGATGTATCGTCCGTGGGAAAGCACAGATCCGCAGGGCTTTTGTGCTGTGAATAGGCTGCCAAGGGAAGGTGCAGAGCAGCAACAGCTTTCAGGACTACCGCCTTCCTTGTGGGAGAAGGAGCTGAATTTTTGCCTTATCCGAGAGGGGCTCTGCAGAGGAAAAGCATCATGAGCTACATCGTCTGTGGGAAAGCACAGATCCGCAGGGCTGTTGTGCTGTGAATAGGCTGCCAAGGGAAGGTGCAGACCAGCAACAGCTTTCAGGCTTAGCACCTTCCTTGTAGGAGAAGGAGCCTGACGTTTGCCTTTTCCGAAAAGGACTCTGCAGAGGAAAAGAAGCAGGAGCAGTATCGTCTCTGGGAAAGCACAGATCCGCAGGGCTCTTGTGCTGTGAATAGGCTGCCAAGGGAAGGTGCAGACCAGCAACAGCTTTCAGGGCTAGCACCTTCCTTGTGGGAGAAGGAGCCGGACGTTTGCCTTTTCGGAGAGGGGCTCTGCAGAGGAATAGCATCATGAGCTGTATCGTCTCTGGGAAAGCACAGATCCGCAGGGCTGTTGTGCTGTGAATAGGCTGCCAAGGGAAGGTGCAGACCAGCAACAACTTTCAGGGCTAGCACCTTCCTTGTGGGAGAAGGAGCCGGTCGTTTGCCTTTTCCGAAAGGGGCTCTGCAGAGGAAAAACATCATGAGCTGTATCGCCTGTGGGAAAGCACAGATCCGCAGGGCTGTTGTGCTGTGAATAGGCTGCACGGGGAAGGTGCAGACCAGCAACAGCTTTCAGGCTTAGCACCTTCCCTGTGGGACAAGGAGCCGGACGTTTGCCTTTTCGGATAGGGGCTCTGCAGAGGAAAAGCAGCAGTAGCTGTATCGCCTATGGGAAAGCACAGATCCGCAGGGCTGTTGTGCTGTGAATAGGCTGCCAAGGGAAGGTGCAGACCAGCAACAGCTTTCAGGATTAGCACCTTCCTTGTGGGAGAAGGAGCCGGATTTTTGCCTTATCGGAGAGGGGCTCTGCAGAGGAAAAGCAGCAGGAGCACTATCGTCCGTGGGAAAGCACAGATCCGCAGGGCTGTTGTGCTGTGAATAGGCTGCCAAGGGAAGGTGCAGACCAGCAACAGCTTTCAGGCGTAGCACCTTCCTTGTGGGAGAAGGAGCCGGACGTTTGCCTTTTCCGAAAGGGACTCTGCAGAGGAAAAGCAGCAGTAGCTGTATCGCCTGTGGGAAAGCACAGATCCGCAGGGCTGTTGTGCTGTGAATAGGCTGCACGGGGAAGGTGCAGAGCAGCAACAGCTTTCAGGGCTACCGCCTTCCTTGTGGGAGAAGGAGCCGGACGTTTGCCTTTTCCGAAAAGGGCTCTGCAGAGGAAAAGCAGCAGTA
Source organism: Necrosyrtes monachus (assembly GCA_037953605.1). Lineage (NCBI taxonomy): Eukaryota > Metazoa > Chordata > Aves > Accipitriformes > Accipitridae > Necrosyrtes > Necrosyrtes monachus. The sequence continues at coordinate 28,261 of JAZGTQ010000075.1, read as the reverse complement.
GCTGTATCGCCTGTGGGAAAGCACAGATCCGCAGGGCTGTTGTGCTGTGAATAGGCTGCACGGGGAAGGTGCAGAGCAGCAACAGCTTTCAGGCGTAGCACCTTCCTTGTAGGAGAAGGAGCCGGACGTTTGCCTTTTCCGAAAGGGACTCTGCAGAGGAAAAGCAGCAGTAGCTGTATCGCCTGTGGGAAAGCACAGATCCGCAGGGCTGTTGTGCTGTGAATAGGCTGCCAAGGGAAGGTGCAGACCAGCAACAACTTTCAGGGCTAGCACCTTCCTTGTGGGAGAAGGAGTCGGTCGTTTGCCTTTTCCGAAAGGGGCTCTGCAGAGGAAAAACATCATGAGCTGTATCGTCTCTGGGAAAGCACAGATCTGCAGGGCTGTTGTGCTGTGAATAGGCTGCCAAGGGAAGGTGCAGACCAGCAACAGCTTTCAGGCGTAGCACCTTCCTTGTGGGAGAAGGAGCCGGACGTTTGCCTTTTCCGAAAGGGACTCTGCAGAGGAAAAGCATCATGAGCTACATCGTCTGTGGGAAAGCACAGATCCGCAGGGCTGTTGTGCTGTGAATAGGCTGCCAAGGGAAGGTGCAGACCAGCAACAGCTTTCAGGGCTAGCACCTTCCTTGTGGGAGAAGGAGCCGGACGTTTGCCTTTTCGGAGAGGGGCTCTGCAGAGGAATAGCATCATGAGCTGTATCGTCTCTGGGAAAGCAGAGATCCGCAGGGCTGTTGTGCTGTGAATAGGCTGCCAAGGGAAGGTGCAGACCAGCAACAGCTTTCAGGATTAGCACCTTCCTTGTGGGAGAAGGAGCCTGACGTTTGCCTTTTCCGAAAAGGACTCAGCAGAGGAAAAACATCATGAGCTGTATCGTCTCTGGGAAAGCACAGATCTGCAGGGCTGTTGTGCTGTGAATAGGCTGCCAAGGGAAGGTGCAGACCAGCAACAACTTTCAGGGCTAGCACCTTCCTTGTGGGAGAAGGAGCCGGACGTTTGCCTTTTCCGAAAGGGGCTCTGCAGAGGAAAAGCAGCAGTAGCTGTATCGCCTGTGGGAAAGCACAGATCCGCAGGGCTCTTGTGCTGTGAATAGGCTGCCAAGGGAAGGTGCAGACCAGCAACAGCTTTCAGGGCTAGCATCTTCCCTGTGGGACAAGGAGCCGGACGTTTGCCTTTTCGGATAGGGGCTCTGCAGAGGAAAAGCATCATGAGCTGTATCGCCTGTGGGAAAGCACAGATCCGCAGGGCTCTTGTACTGTGAATAGGCTGCCAAGGGAAGGTGCAGACCAGCAACAGCTTTCAGGCTTAGCACCTTCCTTGTAGGAGAAGGAGCCTGACGTTTGCCTTTTCGGAGAGGGACTCTGCAGAGGAAAAGCAGCAGTAGCTGTATCGTCTGTGGGAAAGCACAGATCCGCAGGGCTGTTGTGCTGTGAATAGGCTGCCAAGGGAAGGTGCAGAGCAGCAACAGCTTTCAGGGCTACCGCCTTCCTTGTGGGAGAAGGAGCTGAATTTTTGCCTTATCCGAGAGGGGCTCTGCAGAGGAAAAGCAGCAGGAGCACTATCGTCCGTGGGAAAGCACAGATCCGCAGGGCTGTTGTGCTGTGAATAGGCTGCCAAGGGAAGGTGCAGACAAGCAACAGCTTTCAGGCTTAGCACCTTCCCTGTGGGAGAAGGAGCCGGATTTTTGCCTTATCGGAGAGGGGCTCTGCAGAGGAAAAGCAGCAGGAGATGTATCGTCCGTGGGAAAGCACAGATCCGCAGGGCTCTTGTGCTGTGAATAGGCTGCCAAGGGAAGGTGCAGACCAGCAACAACTTTCAGGGCTAGCACCTTCCTTGTGGGAGAAGGAGTCGGTCGTTTGCCTTTTCCGAAAGGGGCTCTGCAGAGGAAAAACATCATGAGCTGTATCGTCTCTGGGAAAGCACAGATCTGCAGGGCTGTTGTTCTGTGAATAGGCTGCCAAGGGAAGGTGCAGACCAGCAACAGCTTTCAGGCGTAGCACCTTCCTTGTGGGAGAAGGAGCCGGACGTTTGCCTTTTCCGAAAGGGACTCTGCAGAGGAAAAGCAGCAGTAGCTGTATCGCCTGTGGGAAAGCACAGATCCGCAGGGCTGTTGTGCTGTGAATAGGCTGCACGGGGAAGGTGCAGAGCAGCAACAGCTTTCAGGGCTACCGCCTTCCTTGTGGGAGAAGGAGCCGGACGTTTGCCTTTTCCGAAAAGGGCTCTGCAGAGGAAAAGCAGCAGGAGCAGTATCGTCTGTGGGAAAGCACAGACCGCAGGGCTGTTGTGCTGTGAATAGGCTGCCAAGGGAAGGTGCAGACCAGCAACATCTTTCAGGCTTAGCTCCTTCCTTGTAGGAGAAGGAGCCGGACGTTTGCCTTATCCGAGAGGGGCTCTGCAGAGGAAAAGCAGCAGGAACACTATCGTCCGTGGGAAAGCACAGATCCGCAGGGCTCTTGTGCTGTGAATAGGCTGCCAAGGGAAGGTGCAGACCAGCAACAGCTTTCAGGCGTAGCACCTTCCTTGTGGGAGAAGGAGCCGGACGTTTGCCTTTTCCGAAAGGGACTCTGCAGAGGAAAAGCAGCAGTAGCTGTATCGCCTGTGGGAAAGCACAGATCCGCAGGGCTGTTGTGCTGTGAATAGGCTGCCAAGGGAAGGTGCAGACCAGCAACAGCTTTCAGGCTTAGCACCTTCCCTGTGGGAGAAGGAGCCGGATTTTTGCCTTATCCGAGAGGGGCTCTGCAGAGGAAAAGCAGCAGGAGCTGTATCGTCTCTGGGAAAGCACAGATCCGCAGGGCTTTTGTGCTGTGAATAGGCTGCCAAGGGAAGGTGCAGAGCAGCAACAGCTTTCAGGACTACCGCCTTCCTTGTGGGAGAAGGAGCTGAATTTTTGCCTTTTCGGATAGGGGCTCTGCAGAGGAAAAGCAGCAGTAGCTGTATCGCCTGTGGGAAAGCACAGATCCGCAGGGCTGTTGTGCTGTGAATAGGCTGCCAAGGGAAGGTGCAGACCAGCAACAGCTTTCAGGGCTAGCATCTTCCCTGTGGGACAAGGAGCCGGACGTTTGCCTTTTCGGATAGGGGCTCTGCAGAGGAAAAGCATCATGAGCTGTATCGCCTGTGGGAAAGCACAGATCCGCAGGGCTCTTGTACTGTGAATAGGCTGCCAAGGGAAGGTGCAGACCAGCAACAGCTTTCAGGCTTAGCACCTTCCTTGTAGGAGAAGGAGCCTGACGTTTGCCTTTTCGGAGAGGGACTCTGCAGAGGAAAAGCAGCAGGAGCACTATCGTCCGTGGGAAAGCACAGATCCGCAGGGCTGTTGTGCTGTGAATAGGCTGCCAAGGGAAGGTGCAGACAAGCAACAGCTTTCAGGCTTAGCACCTTCCCTGTGGGAGAAGGAGCCGGATTTTTGCCTTATCGGAGAGGGGCTCTGCAGAGGAAAAGCAGCAGGAGATGTATCGTCCGTGGGAAAGCACAGATCCGCAGGGCTCTTGTGCTGTGAATAGGCTGCCAAGGGAAGGTGCAGACCAGCAACAACTTTCAGGCGTAGCACCTTCCTTGTGGGAGAAGGAGTCGGTCGTTTGCCTTTTCCGAAAGGGGCTCTGCAGAGGAAAAACATCATGAGCTGTATCGTCTCTGGGAAAGCACAGATCTGCAGGGCTGTTGTTCTGTGAATAGGCTGCCAAGGGAAGGTGCAGACCAGCAACAGCTTTCAGGCGTAGCACCTTCCTTGTGGGAGAAGGAGCCGGACGTTTGCCTTTTCCGAAAGGGACTCTGCAGAGGAAAAGCAGCAGTAGCTGTATCGCCTGTGGGAAAGCACAGATCCGCAGGGCTGTTGTGCTGTGAATAGGCTGCACGGGGAAGGTGCAGAGCAGCAACAGCTTTCAGGGCTACCGCCTTCCTTGTGGGAGAAGGAGCCGGACGTTTGCCTTTTCCGAAAAGGGCTCTGCAGAGGAAAAGCAGCAGGAGCAGTATCGTCTGTGGGAAAGCACAGACCGCAGGGCTGTTGTGCTGTGAATAGGCTGCCAAGGGAAGGTGCAGACCAGCAACATCTTTCAGGCTTAGCTCCTTCCTTGTAGGAGAAGGAGCCGGACGTTTGCCTTATCCGAGAGGGGCTCTGCAGAGGAAAAGCAGCAGGAACACTATCGTCCGTGGGAAAGCACAGATCCGCAGGGCTCTTGTGCTGTGAATAGGCTGCCAAGGGAAGGTGCAGACCAGCAACAGCTTTCAGGCGTAGCACCTTCCTTGTGGGAGAAGGAGCCGGACGTTTGCCTTTTCCGAAAGGGACTCTGCAGAGGAAAAGCAGCAGTAGCTGTATCGCCTGTGGGAAAGCACAGATCCGCAGGGCTGTTGTGCTGTGAATAGGCTGCCAAGGGAAGGTGCAGACCAGCAACAGCTTTCAGGCTTAGCACCTTCCCTGTGGGAGAAGGAGCCGGATTTTTGCCTTATCCGAGAGGGGCTCTGCAGAGGAAAAGCAGCAGGAGCTGTATCGTCTCTGGGAAAGCACAGATCCGCAGGGCTTTTGTGCTGTGAATAGGCTGCCAAGGGAAGGTGCAGAGCAGCAACAGCTTTCAGGACTACCGCCTTCCTTGTGGGAGAAGGAGCTGAATTTTTGCCTTATCCGAGAGGGGCTCTGCAGAGGAAAAGCAGCAGTAGCTGTATCGTCTGTGGGAAAGCACAGATCCGCAGGGCTCTTGTGCTGTGAATAGGCTGCCAAGGGAAGGTGCAGACCAGCAACTGCTTTCAGGCTTAGCACCTTCCCTGTGGGAGAAGAAGCCGGATTTTTGCCTTTTCGGAAAGCGACTCTGCAGAGGAAAAGCATCATGAGCTACATCGTCTGTGGGAAAGCACAGATCCGCAGGGCTCTTGTACTGTGAATAGGCTGCCAAGGGAAGGTGCAGACCAGCAACAACTTTCAGGGCTAGCACCTTCCTTGTGGGAGAAGGAGTCGGTCGTTTGCCTTTTCCGAAAGGGGCTCTGCAGAGGAAAAGCAGCAGGAGCACTATCGTCCGTGGGAAAGCACAGATCCGCAGGGCTGTTGTGCTGTGAATAGGCTGCCAAGGGAAGGTGCAGAGCAGCAACAGCTTTCAGGGCTACCGCCTTCCTTGTGGGAGAAGGAGCTGAATTTTTGCCTTATCCGAGAGGGGCTCTGCAGAGGAAAAGCAGCAGGAGCACTATCGTCCGTGGGAAAGCACAGATCCGCAGGGCTGTTGTGCTGTGAATAGGCTGCCAAGGGAAGGTGCAGACCAGCAACAGCTTTCAGGACTACCGCCTTCCTTGTGGGAGAAGGAGCTGAATTTTTGCCTTATCGGAGAGGGGCTCTGCAGAGGAAAAGCATCATGAGCTGTATCGCCTGTGGGAAAGCACAGATCCGCAGGGCTGTTGTGCTGTGAATAGGCTGCCAAGGGAAGGTGCAGACCAGCAACAGCTTTCAGGCTTAGCACCTTCCTTGTGGGAGAAGAAGCCGGATTTTTGCCTTTTCGGAAAGCGACTCTGCAGAGGAAAAGCATCATGAGCTACATCGTCTGTGGGAAAGCACAGATCCGCAGGGCTGTTGTGCTGTGAATAGGCTGCCAAGGGAAGGTGCAGACCAGCAACAGCTTTCAGGGCTATCACCTTCCATGTGGAAGAAGGAGCCGGATTTTTGCCTTTTCCGAATAGGGCTCTGCAGAGGAAAAGCAGCAGGAGCTGTATCGTCTGTGGGAAAGCACAGATCCGCAGGGCTGTTGTGCTGTGAATAGGCTGCCAAGGGAAGGTGCAGAGCAGCAAGAGCTTTCAGGGCTACCGCCTTCCTTGTGGGAGAAGGAGCTGAATTTTTGCCTTATCCGAGAGGGGCTCTGCAGAGGAAAAGCAGCAGGAGCAGTATCGTCCGTGGGAAAGCACAGATCTGCAGGGCTCTTGTGCTGTGAATAGGCTGCCAAGGGAAGGTGCAGACCAGCAACAGCTTTCAGGCTTAGCACCTTCCCTGTGGGAGAAGGAGCCGGATTTTTCCCTTATCCGAGAGGGGCTCTGCAGAGGAAAAGCAGCAGTAGCTGTATCGTCTGTGGGAAAGCACAGATCCGCAGGGCTCTTGTACTGTGAATAGGCTGCCAAGGGAAGGTGCAGACCAGCAAGAGCTTTCAGGCTTAGCACCTTCCTTGTGGGAGAAGAAGCCGGATTTTTGCCTTTTCGGAAAGCGACTCTGCAGAGGAATAGCATCATGAGCTACATCGTCTGTGGGAAAGCACAGATCCGCAGGGCTCTTGTACTGTGAATAGGCTGCCAAGGGAAGGTGCAGACCAGCAACAGCTTTCAGGCTTAGCACCTTCCTTGTAGGAGAAGGAGCCTGACGTTTGCCTTTTCCGAAAAGGACTCTGCAGAGGAAAAACATCATGAGCTGTATCGTCTCTGGGAAAGCACAGATCCGCAGGGCTCTTGTGCTGTGAATAGGCTGCCAAGGGAAGGTGCAGACCAGCAACAGCTTTCAGGCTAGCACCTTCCTTGTGGGAGAAGGAGCCGGACGTTTGCCTTTTCGGAGAGGGGCTCTGCAGAGGAATAGCATCATGAGCTGTATCGTCTCTGGGAAAGCACAGATCCGCAGGGCTGTTGTGCTGTGAATAGGCTGCCAAGGGAAGGTGCAGACCAGCAACAACTTTCAGGGCTAGCACCTTCCTTGTGGGAGAAGGAGTCGGTCGTTTGCCTTTTCCGAAAGGGGCTCTGCAGAGGAAAAGCATCATGAGCTGCATCGTCTCTGGGAAAGCACAGATCTGCAGGGCTGTTGTGCTGTGAATAGGCTGCCAAGGGAAGGTGCAGACCAGCAACAGCTTTCAGGCTTAGCACCTTCCCTGTGGGACAAGGAGCCGGACGTTTGCCTTTTCGGATAGGGGCTCTGCAGAGGAAAAGCAGCAGTAGCTGTATCGCCTGTGGGAAAGCACAGATCCGCAGGGCTGTTGTGCTGTGAATAGGCTGCCAAGGGAAGGTGCAGACCAGCAACAGCTTTCAGGATTAGCACCTTCCTTGTGGGAGAAGGAGCCGGATTTTTGCCTTATCGGAGAGGGGCTCTGGAGAGGAAAAGCAACAGGAGCACTATCGTCCGTGGGAAAGCACAGATCCGCAGGGCTGTTGTGCTGTGAATAGGCTGCCAAGGGAAGGTGCAGAGCAGCAACAGCTTTCAGGGCTACCGCCTTCCTTGTGGGAGAAGGAGCTGAATTTTTGCCTTATCCGAGAGGGGCTCTGCAGAGGAAAAGCAGCAGGAGCACTATCGTCCGTGGGAAAGCACAGATCCGCAGGGCTGTTGTGCTGTGAATAGGCTGCCAAGGGAAGGTGCAGAGCAGCAACAGCTTTCAGGCTTAGCACCTTCCCTGTGGGAGAAGGAGCCGGATTTTTGCCTTATCGGAGAGGGGCTCTGCAGAGGAAAAGCAGCAGGAGATGCATCGTCCGTGGGAAAGCACAGATCCGCAGGGCTCTTGTACTGTGAATAGGCTGCCAAGGGAAGGTGCAGACCAGCAACAGCTTTCAGGGCTAGCACCTTCCTTGTGGGAGAAGGAGCCGGATTTTTGCCTTATCGGAGAGGGGCTCTGCAGAGGAATAGCATCATGAGCTGTATCGTCTCTGGGAAAGCACAGATCCGCAGGGCTGTTGTGCTGTGAATAGGCTGCCAAGGGAAGGTGCAGACCAGCAACAACTTTCAGGGCTAGCACCTTCCTTGTGGGAGAAGGAGTCGGTCGTTTGCCTTTTCCGAAAGGGGCTCTGCAGAGGAAAAACATCATGAGCTGTATCGTCTCTGGGAAAGCACAGATCTGCAGGGCTGTTGTGCTGTGAATAGGCTGCCAAGGGAAGGTGCAGACCAGCAACAGCTTTCAGGCGTAGCACCTTCCTTGTGGGAGAAGGAGCCGGACGTTTGCCTTTTCCGAAAGGGACTCTGCAGAGGAAAAGCAGCAGTAGCTGTATCGCCTGTGGGAAAGCACAGATCCGCAGGGCTGTTGTGCTGTGAATAGGCTGCACGGGGAAGGTGCAGAGCAGCAACAGCTTTCAGAGCTACCGCCTTCCTTGTGGGAGAAGGAGCCGGACGTTTGCCTTTTCCGAATAGGGCTCTGCAGAGGAAAAGCAGCAGGAGCAGTATCGTCTGTGGGAAAGCACAGACCGCAGGGCTGTTGTGCTGTGAATAGGCTGCCAAGGGAAGGTGCAGACCAGCAACATCTTTCAGGCTTAGCTCCTTCCTTGTAGGAGAAGGAGCCGGACGTTTGCCTCATCCGAGAGGGGCTCTGCAGAGGAAAAGCAGCAGGAACACTATCGTCCGTGGGAAAGCACAGATCCGCAGGGCTCTTGTGCTGTGAATAGGCTGCCAAGGGAAGGTGCAGACCAGCAACAGCTTTCAGGCTTAGCACCTTCCCTGTGGGAGAAGGAGCCGGATTTTTGCCTTATCCGAGAGGGGCTCTGCAGAGGAAAAGCAGCAGGAGATGTATCGTCCGTGGGAAAGCACAGATCCGCAGGGCTTTTGTGCTGTGAATAGGCTGCCAAGGGAAGGTGCAGAGCAGCAACAGCTTTCAGGACTACCGCCTTCCTTGTGGGAGAAGGAGCTGAATTTTTGCCTTATCCGAGAGGGGCTCTGCAGAGGAAAAGCAGCAGTAGCTGTATCGTCTGTGGGAAAGCACAGATCCGCAGGGCTCTTGTGCTGTGAATAGGCTGCCAAGGGAAGGTGCAGACCAGCAACAGCTTTCAGGCTTAGCACCTTCCCTGTGGGAGAAGAAGCCGGATTTTTGCCTTTTCGGAAAGCGACTCTGCAGAGGAAAAGCATCATGAGCTACATCGTCTGTGGGAAAGCACAGATCCGCAGGGCTCTTGTACTGTGAATAGGCTGCCAAGGGAAGGTGCAGACCAGCAACAACTTTCAGGGCTAGCACCTTCCTTGTGGGAGAAGGAGTCGGTCGTTTGCCTTTTCCGAAAGGGGCTCTGCAGAGGAAAAGCAGCAGGAGCACTATCGTCCGTGGGAAAGCACAGATCCGCAGGGCTGTTGTGCTGTGAATAGGCTGCCAAGGGAAGGTGCAGAGCAGCAACAGCTTTCAGGGCTACCGCCTTCCTTGTGGGAGAAGGAGCTGAATTTTTGCCTTATCGGAGAGGGGCTCTGCAGAGGAAAATCAGCAGGAGCACTATCGTCCGTGGGAAAGCACAGATCCGCAGGGCTGTTGTGCTGTGAATAGGCTGCCAAGGGAAGGTGCAGACCAGCAACAGCTTTCAGGCTTAGCACCTTCCTTGTGGGAGAAGGAGCCGGATTTTTGCCTTATCGGAGAGGGGCTCTGCAGAGGAAAAGAAGCAGGAGCAGTATCGTCTCTGGGAAAGCACAGATCCGCAGGGCTCTTGTGCTGTGAATAGGCTGCCAAGGGAAGGTGCAGACCAGCAACAGCTTTCAGGGCTAGCACCTTCCTTGTGGGAGAAGGAGCCGGACGTTTGCCTTTTCGGAGAGGGGCTCTGCAGAGGAATAGCATCATGAGCTGTATCGTCTCTGGGAAAGCACAGATCCGCAGGGCTCTTGTGCTGTGAATAGGCTGCCAAGGGAAGGTGCAGACCAGCAACAACTTTCAGGGCTAGCACCTTCCTTGTGGGAGAAGGAGCCGGACGTTTGCCTTTTCCGAAAGGGACTCTGCAGAGGAAAAGCAGCAGTAGCTGTATCGCCTGTGGGAAAGCACAGATCCGCAGGGCTGTTGTGCTGTGAATAGGCTGCCAAGGGAAGGTGCAGACCAGCAACAGCTTTCAGGGCTAGCATCTTCCCTGTGGGACAAGGAGCCGGACGTTTGCCTTTTCGGATAGGGGCTCTGCAGAGGAAAAGCAGCAGGAGCTGTATCGTCTGTGGGAAAGCACAGATCCGCAGGGCTTTTGTGCTGTGAATAGGCTGCCAAGGGAAGGTGCAGACCAGCAACAGCTTTCAGGCTTAGCACCTTCCCTGTGGGAGAAGAAGCCGGATTTTTGCCTTTTCGGAAAGCGACTCTGCAGAGGAAAAGCATCATGAGCTACATCGTCTGTGGGAAAGCACAGATCCGCAGGGCTCTTGTACTGTGAATAGGCTGCCAAGGGAAGGTGCAGACCAGCAACAGCTTTCAGGGCTAGCACCTTCCTTGTGGGAGAAGGAGTCGGTCGTTTGCCTTTTCCGAAAGGGGCTCTGCAGAGGAAAAGCAGCAGGAGCACTATCGTCCGTGGGAAAGCACAGATCCGCAGGGCTGTTGTGCTGTGAATAGGCTGCCAAGGGAAGGTGCAGAGCAGCAACAGCTTTCAGGGCTACCGCCTTCCTTGTGGGAAAAGGAGCTGAATTTTTGCCTTATCCGAGAGGGGCTCTGCAGAGGAAAAGCAGCAGGAGCAGTATCGTCCGTGGGAAAGCACAGATCCGCAGGGCTCTTGTGCTGTGAATAGGCTGCCAAGGGAAGGTGCAGACCAGCAACAGCTTTCAGGCTTAGCACCTTCCCTGTGGGAGAAGGAGCCGGATTTTTGCCTTATCGGAGAGGGGCTCTGCAGAGGAAAAGCAGCAGGAGATGTATCGTCCGTGGGAAAGCACAGATCCGCAGGGCTTTTGTGCTGTGAATAGGCTGCCAAGGGAAGGTGCAGAGCAGCAACAGCTTTCAGGACTACCGCCTTCCTTGTGGGAGAAGGAGCTGAATTTTTGCCTTATCCGAGAGGGGCTCTGCAGAGGAAAAGCAGCAGTAGCTGTATCGTCTGTGGGAAAGCACAGATCCGCAGGGCTCTTGTACTGTGAATAGGCTGCCAAGGGAAGGTGCAGACCAGCAACAGCTTTCAGGCTTAGCACCTTCCTTGTGGGAGAAGAAGCCGGATTTTTGCCTTTTCGGAAAGCGACTCTGCAGAGGAATAGCATCATGAGCTACATCGTCTGTGGGAAAGCACAGATCCGCAGGGCTCTTGTACTGTGAATAGGCTGCCAAGGGAAGGTGCAGACCAGCAACAGCTTTCAGGCTTAGCACCTTCCTTGTAGGAGAAGGAGCCTGACGTTTGCCTTTTCCGAAAAGTACTCTGCAGAGGAAAAGAAGCAGGAGCAGTATCGTCTCTGGGAAAGCACAGATCCGCAGGGCTGTTGTGCTGTGAATAGGCTGCCAAGGGAAGGTGCAGACCAGCAACAACTTTCAGGGCTAGCACCTTCCTTGTGGCAGAAGGAGTCGGTCGTTTGCCTTTTCCGAAAGGGGCTCTGCAGAGGAAAAGCAGCAGGAGCACTATCGTCCGTGGGAAAGCACAGATCCGCAGGGCTGTTGTGCTGTGAATAGGCTGCCAAGGGAAGGTGCAGAGCAGCAACAGCTTTCAGGGCTACCGCCTTCCTTGTGGGAGAAGGAGCTGAATTTTTGCCTTATCGGAGAGGGGCTCTGCAGAGGAAAATCAGCAGGAGCACTATCGTCCGTGGGAAAGCACAGATCCGCAGGGCTGTTGTGCTGTGAATAGGCTGCCAAGGGAAGGTGCAGACCAGCAACAGCTTTCAGGCTTAGCACCTTCCTTGTGGGAGAAGGAGCCGGATTTTTGCCTTATCGGAGAGGGGCTCTGCAGAGGAAAAGAAGCAGGAGCAGTATCGTCTCTGGGAAAGCACAGATCCGCAGGGCTCTTGTGCTGTGAATAGGCTGCCAAGGGAAGGTGCAGACCAGCAACAGCTTTCAGGGCTAGCACCTTCCTTGTGGGAGAAGGAGCCGGACGTTTGCCTTTTCGGAGAGGGGCTCTGCAGAGGAATAGCATCATGAGCTGTATCGTCTCTGGGAAAGCACAGATCCGCAGGGCTCTTGTGCTGTGAATAGGCTGCCAAGGGAAGGTGCAGACCAGCAACAACTTTCAGGGCTAGCACCTTCCTTGTGGGAGAAGGAGCCGGACGTTTGCCTTTTCCGAAAGGGACTCTGCAGAGGAAAAGCAGCAGTAGCTGTATCGCCTGTGGGAAAGCACAGATCCGCAGGGCTGTTGTGCTGTGAATAGGCTGCCAAGGGAAGGTGCAGACCAGCAACAGCTTTCAGGGCTAGCATCTTCCCTGTGGGACAAGGAGCCGGACGTTTGCCTTTTCGGATAGGGGCTCTGCAGAGGAAAAGCAGCAGGAGCTGTATCGTCTGTGGGAAAGCACAGATCCGCAGGGCTTTTGTGCTTTGAATAGGCTGCCAAGGGAAGGTGCAGACCAGCAACAGCTTTCAGCCTTAGCACCTTCCCTGTGGGAGAAGAAGCCGGATTTTTGCCTTTTCGGAAAGCGACTCTGCAGAGGAAAAGCATCATGAGCTACATCGTCTGTGGGAAAGCACAGATCCGCAGGGCTCTTGTACTGTGAATAGGCTGCCAAGGGAAGGTGCAGACCAGCAACAGCTTTCAGGGCTAGCACCTTCCTTGTGGGAGAAGGAGTCGGTCGTTTGCCTTTTCCGAAAGGGGCTCTGCAGAGGAAAAGCAGCAGGAGCACTATCGTCCGTGGGAAAGCACAGATCCGCAGGGCTGTTGTGCTGTGAATAGGCTGCCAAGGGAAGGTGCAGAGCAGCAACAGCTTTCAGGGCTACCGCCTTCCTTGTGGGAAAAGGAGCTGAATTTTTGCCTTATCCGAGAGGGGCTCTGCAGAGGAAAAGCAGCAGGAGCAGTATCGTCCGTGGGAAAGCACAGATCCGCAGGGCTCTTGTGCTGTGAATAGGCTGCCAAGGGAAGGTGCAGACCAGCAACAGCTTTCAGGCTTAGCACCTTCCCTGTGGGAGAAGGAGCCGGATTTTTTCCTTATCGGAGAGGGGCTCTGCAGAGGAAAAGCAGCAGGAGATGTATCGTCCGTGGGAAAGCACAGATCCGCAGGGCTTTTGTGCTGTGAATAGGCTGCCAAGGGAAGGTGCAGAGCAGCAACAGCTTTCAGGACTACCGCCTTCCTTGTGGGAGAAGGAGCTGAATTTTTGCCTTATCCGAGAGGGGCTCTGCAGAGGAAAAGCAGCAGTAGCTGTATCGTCTGTGGGAAAGCACAGATCCGCAGGGCTCTTGTACTGTGAATAGGCTGCCAAGGGAAGGTGCAGACCAGCAACAGCTTTCAGGCTTAGCACCTTCCTTGTGGGAGAAGAAGCCGGATTTTTGCCTTTTCGGAAAGCGACTCTGCAGAGGAATAGCATCATGAGCTACATCGTCTGTGGGAAAGCACAGATCCGCAGGGCTCTTGTACTGTGAATAGGCTGCCAAGGGAAGGTGCAGACCAGCAACAGCTTTCAGGCTTAGCACCTTCCTTGTAGGAGAAGGAGCCTGACGTTTGCCTTTTCCGAAAAGGACTCTGCAGAGGAAAAACATCATGAGCTGTATCGTCTCTGGGAAAGCACAGATCCGCAGGGCTGTTGTGCTGTGAATAGGCTGCCAAGGGAAGGTGCAGACCAGCAACAGCTTTCAGGGCTAGCACCTTCCTTGTGGGAGAAGGAGCCGGACGTTTGCCTTTTCGGAGAGGGGCTCTGCAGAGGAATAGCATCATGAGCTGTATCGTCTCTGCGAAAGCACAGATCCGCAGGGCTGTTGTGCTGTGAATAGGCTGCCAAGGGAAGGTGCAGACCAGCAACAACTTTCAGGGCTAGCACCTTCCTTGTGGGAGAAGGAGTCGGTCGTTTGCCTTTTCCGAAAGGGGCTCTGCAGAGGAAAAACATCATGAGCTGTATCGTCTCTGGGAAAGCACAGAGCTGCAGGGCTGTTGTTCTGTGAATAGGCTGCCAAGGGAAGGTGCAGACCAGCAACAGCTTTCAGGCGTAGCACCTTCCTTGTGGGAGAAGGAGCCGGACGTTTGCCTTTTCCGAAAGGGACTCTGCAGAGGAAAAGCAGCAGTAGCTGTATCGCCTGTGGGAAAGCACAGATCCGCAGGGCTGTTGTGCTGTGAATAGGCTGCCAAGGGAAGGTGCAGACCAGCAACATCTTTCAGGCTTAGCTCCTTCCTTGTAGGAGAAGGAGCCGGACGTTTGCCTTATCCGAGAGGGGCTCTGCAGAGGAAAAGCAGCAGGAACACTATCGTCCGTGGGAAAGCACAGATCCGCAGGGCTGTTGTGCTGTGAATAGGCTGCCAAGGGAAGGTGCAGACCAGCAACAGCTTTCAGGCTTAGCACCTTCCTTGTGGGAGAAGGAGCCGGATTTTTGCCTTTTCCGAATAGGGCTCTGCAGAGGAAAAGCAGCAGGAGCTGTATCGTCTGTGGGAAAGCACAGATCCGCAGGGCTGTTGTGCTGTGAATAGGCTGCCAAGGGAAGGTGCAGACCAGCAACAGCTTTCAGGGCTACCGCCTTCCTTGTGGGAAAAGGAGCTGAATTTTTGCCTTTTCGGAGAGGGGCTCTGCAGAGGAAAAGCAGCAGGAGCAGTATCGTCCGTGGGAAAGCACAGATCCGCAGGGCTCTTGTGCTGTGAATAGGCTGCCAAGGGAAGGTGCAGACCAGCAACAGCTTTCAGGCTTAGCACCTTCCCTGTGGGAGAAGGAGCCGGATTTTTGCCTTATCCGAGAGGGGCTCTGCAGAGGAAAAGCAGCAGGAGATGTATCGTCCGTGGGAAAGCACAGATCCGCAGGGCTTTTGTGCTGTGAATAGGCTGCCAAGGGAAGGTGCAGAGCACCAACAGCTTTCAGGACTACCGCCTTCCTTGTGGGAGAAGGAGCTGAATTTTTGCCTTATCCGAGAGGGGCTCTGCAGAGGAAAAGCAGCAGTAGCTGTATCGTCTGTGGGAAAGCACAGATCCGCAGGGCTCTTGTACTGTGAATAGGCTGCCAAGGGAAGGTGCAGACCAGCAACAGCTTTCAGGCTTAGCACCTTCCTTGTGGGAGAAGAAGCCGGAATTTTGCCTTTTCGGAAAGCGACTCTGCAGAGGAATAGCATCATGAGCTACATCGTCTGTGGGAAAGCACAGATCCGCAGGGCTCTTGTACTGTGAATAGGCTGCCAAGGGAAGGTGCAGACCAGCAACAGCTTTCAGGCTTAGCACCTTCCTTGTAGGAGAAGGAGCCTGACGTTTGCCTTTTCCGAAAAGGACTCTGCAGAGGAAAAACATCATGAGCTGTATCGTCTCTGGGAAAGCACAGATCCGCAGGGCTGTTGTGCTGTGAATAGGCTGCCAAGGGAAGGTGCAGACCAGCAACAGCTTTCAGGCGTAGCACCTTCCTTGTGGGAGAAGGAGCCGGACGTTTGCCTTTTCGGAGAGGGGCTCTGCAGAGGAATAGCATCATGAGCTGTATCGTCTCTGGGAAAGCACAGATCCGCAGGGCTGTTGTGCTGTGAATAGGCTGCCAAGGGAAGGTGCAGACCAGCAACAACTTTCAGGGCTAGCACCTTCCTTGTGGGAGAAGGAGTCGGTCGTTTGCCTTTTCCGAAAGGGGCTCTGCAGAGGAAAAGCATCATGAGCTGCATCGTCTCTGGGAAAGCACAGATCTGCAGGGCTGTTGTGCTGTGAATAGGCTGCCAAGGGAAGGTGCAGACCAGCAACAGCTTTCAGGCTTAGCACCTTCCCTGTGGGACAAGGAGCCGGACGTTTGCCTTTTCCGAAAGGGACTCTGCAGAGGAAAAGCAGCAGTAGCTGTATCGCCTGTGGGAAAGCACAGATCCGCAGGGCTGTTGTGCTGTGAATAGGCTGCCAAGGGAAGGTGCAGAGCAGCAACAGCTTTCAGGATTAGCACCTTCCTTGTGGGAGAAGGAGCCGGATTTTTGCCTTATCGGAGAGGGGCTCTGGAGAGGAAAAGCAACAGGAGCACTATCGTCCGTGGGAAAGCACAGATCCGCAGGGCTGTTGTGCTGTGAATAGGCTGCCAAGGGAAGGTGCAGAGCAGCAACAGCTTTCAGGGCTACCGCCTTCCTTGTGGGAGAAGGAGCTGAATTTTTGCCTTATCCGAGAGGGGCTCTGCAGAGGAAAAGCAGCAGGAGCACTATCGTCCGTGGGAAAGCACAGATCCGCAGGGCTGTTGTGCTGTGAATAGGCTGCCAAGGGAAGGTGCAGACCAGCAACAGCTTTCAGGCTTAGCACCTTCCCTGTGGGAGAAGAAGCCGGATTTTTGCCTTTTCGGAAAGCGACTCTGCAGAGGAATAGCATCATGAGCTACATCGTCTGTGGGAAAGCACAGATCCGCAGGGCTCTTGTACTGTGAATAGGCTGCCAAGGGAAGGTGCAGACCAGCAACAGCTTTCAGGCTTAGCACCTTCCTTGTAGGAGAAGGAGCCTGACGTTTGCCTTTTCCGAAAAGGACTCTGCAGAGGAAAAACATCATGAGCTGTATCGTCTCTGGGAAAGCACAGATCCGCAGGGCTGTTGTGCTGTGAATAGGCTGCCAAGGGAAGGTGCAGACCAGCAACAGCTTTCAGGGCTAGCACCTTCCTTGTGGGAGAAGGAGCCGGACGTTTGCCTTTTCGGAGAGGGGCTCTGCAGAGGAATAGAATCATGAGCTGTATCGTCTCTGCGAAAGCACAGATCCGCAGGGCTGTTGTGCTGTGAATAGGCTGCCAAGGGAAGGTGCAGACCAGCAACAACTTTCAGGGCTAGCACCTTCCTTGTGGGAGAAGGAGTCGGTCGTTTGCCTTTTCCGAAAGGGGCTCTGCAGAGGAAAAGCAGCAGGAGCTGCATCGTCTCTGGGAAAGCACAGATCTGCAGGGCTGTTGTGCTGTGAATAGGCTGCCAAGGGAAGGTGCAGACCAGCAACAGCTTTCAGGCTTAGCACCTTCCCTGTGGGACAAGGAGCCGGATTTTTGCCTTATCGGAGAGGGGCTCTGCAGAGGAAAAGCAGCAGGAGATGTATCGTCCGTGGGAAAGCACAGATCCGCAGGGCTCTTGTGCTGTGAATAGGCTGCCAAGGGAAGGTGCAGACCAGCAACAACTTTCAGGCGTAGCACCTTCCTTGTGGGAGAAGGAGTCGGTCGTTTGCCTTTTCCGAAAGGGGCTCTGCAGAGGAAAAACATCATGAGCTGTATCGTCTGTGGGAAAGCACAGAGCTGCAGGGCTGTTGTTCTGTGAATAGGGTGCCAAGGGAAGGTGCAGACCAGCAACAGCTTTCAGGCGTAGCACCTTCCTTGTGGGAGAAGGAGCCGGACGTTTGCCTTTTCCGAAAGGGACACTGCAGAGGAAAAGCAGCAGTAGCTGTATCGCCTGTGGGAAAGCACAGATCCGCAGGGCTGTTGTGCTGTGAATAGGCTGCCAAGGGAAGGTGCAGACCAGCAACATCTTTCAGGCTTAGCTCCTTCCTTGTAGGAGAAGGAGCCGGACGTTTGCCTTATCCGAGAGGGGCTCTGCAGAGGAAAAGCAGCAGGAACACTATCGTCCGTGGGAAAGCACAGATCCGCAGGGCTCTTGTGCTGTGAATAGGCTGCCAAGGGAAGGTGCAGACCAGCAACAGCTTTCAGGCTTAGCACCTTCCTTGTGGGAGAAGGAGCCGGATTTTTGCCTTTTCCGAATAGGGCTCTGCAGAGGAAAAGCAGCAGGAGCTGTATCGTCTGTGGGAAAGCACAGATCCGCAGGGCTGTTGTGCTGTGAATAGGCTGCCAAGGGAAGGTGCAGACCAGCAACAGCTTTCAGGGCTACCGCCTTCCTTGTGGGAAAAGGAGCTGAATTTTTGCCTTTTCGGAGAGGGGCTCTGCAGAGGAAAAGCAGCAGGAGCAGTATCGTCCGTGGGAAAGCACAGATCCGCAGGGCTGTTGTGCTGTGAATAGGCTGCCAAGGGAAGGTGCAGACCAGCAACAGCTTTCAGGCTTAGCACCTTCCCTGTGGGAGAAGGAGCCGGATTTTTGCCTTATCCGAGAGGGGCTCTGCAGAGGAAAAGCAGCAGGAGATGTATCGTCCGTGGGAAAGCACAGATCCGCAGGGCTTTTGTGCTGTGAATAGGCTGCCAAGGGAAGGTGCAGAGCAGCAACAGCATTCAGGACTACCGCCTTCCTTGTGGGAGAAGGAGCTGAATTTTTGCCTTATCCGAGAGGGGCTCTGCAGAGGAAAAGCATCATGAGCTACATCGTCTGTGGGACAGCACAGATCTGCAGGGCTCTTGTACTGTGAATAGGCTGCCAAGGGAAGGTGCAGACCAGCAACAGCTTTCAGGGCTAGCACCTTCCTTGTGGGAGAAGGAGCCGGACGTTTGCCTTTTCGGAGAGGGGATCTGCAGAGGAATAGCATCATGAGCTGTATCGTCTCTGGGAAAGCACAGATCCGCAGGGCTCTTGTGCTGTGAATAGGCTGCCAAGGGAAGGTGCAGACCAGCAACAACTTTCAGGCGTAGCACCTTCCTTGTGGGAGAAGGAGCCGGACGTTTGCCTTTTCCGAAAGGGACTCTGCAGAGGAAAAGCAGCAGTAGCTGTATCGCCTGTGGGAAAGCACAGATCCGCAGGGCTGTTGTGCTGTGAATAGGCTGCCAAGGGAAGGTGCAGACCAGCAACAGCTTTCAGGGCTAGCATCTTTCCTGTGGGACAAGGAGCCGGACATTTGCCTTTTCGGATAGGGGCTCTGCAGAGGAAAAGCATCATGAGCTGTATTGTCCGTGGGAAAGCACAGATCCGCAGGGCTGTTGTGCTGTGAATAGGCTGCCAAGGGAAGGTGCAGACCAGCAACATCTTTCAGGCTTAGCTCCTTCCTTGTAGGAGAAGGAGCCGGACGTTTGCCTTATCCGAGAGGGGCTCTGCAGAGGAAAAGCAGCAGGAACACTATCGTCCGTGGGAAAGCACAGATCCGCAGGGCTGTTGTGCTGTGAATAGGCTGCCAAGGGAAGGTGCAGACCAGCAACAGCTTTCAGGCTTAGCACCTTCCCTGTGGGAGAAGGAGCCGGATTTTTGCCTTATCCGAGAGGGGCTCTGCAGAGGAAAAGCAGCAGGAGATGTATCGTCCGTGGGAAAGCACAGATCCGCAGGGCTTTTGTGCTGTGAATAGGCTGCCAAGGGAAGGTGCAGAGCAGCAACAGCTTTCAGGACTACCGCCTTCCTTGTGGGAGAAGGAGATGAATTTTTGCCTTATCCGAGAGGGGCTCTGCAGAGGAAAAGCAGCAGTAGCTGTATCGTCTGTGGGAAAGCACAGATCCGCAGGGCTCTTGTGCTGTGAATAGGCTGCCAAGGGAAGGTGCAGACCAGCAACAGCTTTCAGGCTTAGCACCTTCCCTGTGGGAGAAGAAGCCGGATTTTTGCCTTTTCGGAAAGCGACTCTGCAGAGGAAAAGCATCATGAGCTACATCGTCTGTGGGAAAGCACAGATCCGCAGGGCTCTTGTACTGTGAATAGGCTGCCAAGGGAAGGTGCAGACCAGCAACAACTTTCAGGGCTAGCACCTTCCTTGTGGGAGAAGGAGTCGGTCGTTTGCCTTTTCCGAAAGGGGCTCTGCAGAGGAAAAGCAGCAGGAGCACTATCGTCCGTGGGAAAGCACAGATCCGCAGGGCTCTTGTACTGTGAATAGGCTGCCAAGGGAAGGTGCAGACCAGCAACAGCTTTCAGGGCTAGCATCTTCCCTGTGGGACAAGGAGCCGGACGTTTGCCTTTTCGGATAGGGGCTCTGCAGAGGAAAAGCAGCAGTAGCTGTATCGCCTGTGGGAAAGCACAGATCCGCAGGGCTGTTGTGCTGTGAATAGGCTGCCAAGGGAAGGTGCAGACCAGCAACAGCTTTCAGGCTTAGCACCTTCCCTGTGGGAGAAGGAGCCGGATTTTTGCCTTATCCGAGAGGGGCTCTGCAGAGGAAAAGCAGCAGGAGCTGTATCGTCTGTGGGAAAGCACAGATCCGCAGGGCTTTTGTGCTGTGAATAGGCTGCCAAGGGAAGGTGCAGACCAGCAACAGCTTTCAGGCTTAGCACCTTCCCTGTGGGATTAGAAGCCGGATTTTTGCCTTTTCGGAAAGCGACTCTGCAGAGGAAAAGCATCATGAGCTACATCGTCTGTGGGAAAGCACAGATCCGCAGGGCTCTTGTACTGTGAATAGGCTGCCAAGGGAAGGTGCAGACCAGCAACAGCTTTCAGGGCTAGCACCTTCCTTGTGGGAGAAGGAGTCGGTCGTTTGCCTTTTCCGAAAGGGGCTCTGCAGAGGAAAAGCAGCAGGAGCACTATCGTCCGTGGGAAAGCACAGATCCGCAGGGCTGTTGTGCTGTGAATAGGCTGCCAAGGGAAGGTGCAGACCAGCAACAGCTTTCAGGCTTAGCACCTTCCCTGTGGGAGAAGGAGCCGGATTTTTGCCTTATCGGAGAGGGGCTCTGCAGAGGAAAAGCAGCAGGAGCTGTATCGTCCGTGGGAAAGCACAGATCCGCAGGGCTTTTGTGCTGTGAATAGGCTGCCAAGGGAAGGTGCAGAGCAGCAACAGCTTTCAGGACTACCGCCTTCCTTGTGGGAGAAGGAGCTGAATTTTTGCCTTATGGGAGAGGGGCTCTGCAGAGGAAAAGCATCATGAGCTGTATCGCCTGTGGGAAAGCACAGATCCGCAGGGCTGTTGTGCTGTGAATAGGCTGCCAAGGGAAGGTGCAGACCAGCAACAGCTTTCAGGCTTAGCACCTTCCTTGTGGGAGAAGAAGCCGGATTTTTGCCTTTTCGGAAAGCGACTCTGCAGAGGAAAAGCATCATGAGCTGTATCGTCTCTGGGAAAGCACAGATCCGCAGGGCTCTTGTGCTGTGAATAGGCTGCCAAGGGAAGGTGCAGACCAGCAACAGCTTTCAGGCTTAGCACCTTCCTTGTGGGAGAAGGAGCCGGATTTCTGCCTTATCGGAGAGGGGCTCTGCAGAGGAAAAGCATCATGAGCTGCATCGTCTCTGGGAAAGCACAGATCCGCAGGGCTGTTGTGCTGTGAATAGGCTGCCAAGGGAAGGTGCAAACCAGCAACAGCTTTCAGGCTTAGCACCTTCCTTGTGGGAGAAGGAGCCGGATTTTTGCCTTATGGGAGAGGGGCTCTGCAGAGGAAAAGCATCATGAGCTGTATCGTCTGTGGGAAAGCACAGATCCGCAGGGCTGTTGTGCTGTGAATAGGCTGCCAAGGGAAGGTGCAGACCAGCAACAGCTTTCAGGCTTAGCACCTTCCCTGTGGGAGAAGGAGCCGGATTTTTGCCTTTTCCGAATAGGGCTCTGCAGAGGAAAAGCAGCAGGAGCTGTATCGTCTGTGGGAAAGCACAGATCCGCAGGGCTGTTGTGCTGTGAATAGGCTGCCAAGGGAAGGTGCAGACCAGCAACAGCTTTCAGGCTTAGCACCTTCCCTGTGGGAGAAGGAGCCGGATTTTTGCCTTATCCGAGAGGGGCTCTGCAGAGGAAAAGCAGCAGGAGATGTATCGTCCGTGGGAAAGCACAGATCCGCAGGGCTTTTGTGCTGTGAATAGGCTGCCAAGGGAAGGTGCAGAGCAGCAACAGCTTTCAGGGCTACCGCCTTCCTTGTGGGAGAAGGAGCTGAATTTTTGCCTTATCCGAGAGGGGCTCTGCAGAGGAAAAGCAGCAGTAGCTGTATCGTCTGTGGGAAAGCACAGATCCGCAGGGCTCTTGTACTGTGAATAGGCTGCCAAGGGAAGGTGCAGACCAGCAACAGCTTTCAGGCTTAGCACCTTCCCTGTGGGAGAAGGAGCCGGATTTTTGCCTTATCGGAGAGGGGCTCTGCAGAGGAAAAGCAGCAGGAGATGTATCGTCCGTGGGAAAGCACAGATCCGCAGGGCTTTTGTGCTGTGAATAGGCTGCCAAGGGAAGGTGCAGACCAGCAACAGCTTTCAGGACTACCGCCTTCCTTGTGGGAGAAGGAGCTGAATTTTTGCCTTATCCGAGAGGGGCTCTGCAGAGGAAAAGCATCATGAGCTGTATCGCCTGTGGGAAAGCACAGATCCGCAGGGCTGTTGTGCTGTGAATAGGCTGCCAAGGGAAGGTGCAGACCAGCAACAGCTTTCAGGCTTAGCACCTTCCTTGTGGGAGAAGAAGCCGGATTTTTGCCTTTTCGGAAAGCGACTCTGCAGAGGAAAAGCATCATGAGCTACATCGTCTGTGGGAAAGCACAGATCCGCAGGGCTCTTGTACTGTGAATAGGCTGCCAAGGGAAGGTGCAGACCAGCAACAGCTTTCAGGCTTAGCACCTTCCTTGTAGGAGAAGGAGCCTGACGTTTGCCTTTTCCGAAAAGGACTCTGCAGAGGAAAAGAAGCAGGAGCAGTATCGTCTCTGGGAAAGCACAGATCCGCAGGGCTCTTGTGCTGTGAATAGGCTGCCAAGGGAAGGTGCAGACCAGCAACAGCTTTCAGGGCTAGCACCTTCCTTGTGGGAGAAGGAGCCGGACGTTTGCCTTTTCGGAGAGGGGCTCTGCAGAGGAATAGCATCATGAGCTGTATCGTCTCTGGGAAAGCACAGATCCGCAGGGCTCTTGTGCTGTGAATAGGCTGCCAAGGGAAGGTGCAGACCAGCAACAACTTTCAGGGCTAGCACCTTCCTTGTGGGAGAAGGAGCCGGACGTTTGCCTTTTCCGAAAGGGACTCTGCAGAGGAAAAGCAGCAGTAGCTGTATCGCCTGTGGGAAAGCACAGATCCGCAGGGCTGTTGTGCTGTGAATAGGCTGCCAAGGGAAGGTGCAGACCAGCAAGAGCTTTCAGGGCTAGCATCTTCCCTGTGGGACAAGGAGCCGGACGTTTGCCTTTTCGGATAGGGGCTCTGCAGAGGAAAAGCAGCAGTAGCTGTATCGCCTGTGGGAAAGCACAGATCCGCAGGGCTGTTGTGCTGTGAATAGGCTGCCAAGGGAAGGTGCAGACCAGCAACAGCTTTAAGGCTTAGCACCTTCCTTGTGGGAGAAGGAGCCCGATTTTTGCCTTATCCGAGAGGGGCTCTGCAGAGGAAAAGCAGCAGGAGCTGTATCGTCTGTGGGAAAGCACAGATCCGCAGGGCTTTTGTGCTGTGAATAGGCTGCCAAGGGAAGGTGCAGACCAGCAACAGCTTTCAGGCTTAGCACCTTCCCTGTGGGAGAAGAAGCCGGATTTTTGCCTTTTCGGAAAGCGACTCTGCAGAGGAAAAGCATCATGAGCTACATCGTCTGTGGGAAAGCACAGATCCGCAGGGCTCTTGTACTGTGAATAGGCTGCCAAGGGAAGGTGCAGACCAGCAACAGCTTTCAGGGCTAGCACCTTCCTTGTGGGAGAAGGAGTCGGTCGTTTGCCTTTTCCGAAAGGGGCTCTGCAGAGGAAAAGCAGCAGTAGCTGTATCGCCTGTGGGAAAGCACAGATCCGCAGGGCTGTTGTGCTGTGAATAGGCTGCCAAGGGAAGGTGCAGACCAGCAACAGCTTTCAGGCTTAGCACCTTCCCTGTGGGAGAAGGAGCCGGATTTTTGCCTTATCGGAGAGGGGCTCTGCAGAGGAAAAGCAGCAGTAGCTGTATCGTCTGTGGGAAAGCACAGATCCGCAGGGCTTTTGTGCTGTGAATAGGCTGCCAAGGGAAGGTGCAGAGCAGCAACAGCTTTCAGGACTACCGCCTTCCTTGTGGGAGAAGGAGCTGAATTTTTGCCTTATCCGAGAGGGGCTCTGCAGAGGAAAAGCATCATGAGCTGTATCGCCTGTGGGAAAGCACAGATCCGCAGGGCTGTTGTGCTGTGAATAGGCTGCCAAGGGAAGGTGCAGACCAGCAACAGCTTTCAGGCTTAGCACCTTCCTTGTGGGAGAAGAAGCCGGATTTTTGCCTTTTCGGAAAGCGACTCTGCAGGGGAAAAGCATCATGAGCTACATCGTCTGTGGGAAAGCACAGATCCGCAGGGCTCTTGTACTGTGAATAGGCTGCCAAGGGAAGGTGCAGACCAGCAACAGCTTTCAGGCTTAGCACCTTCCCTGTGGGAGAAGGAGCCGGATTTTTGCCTTTTCCGAATAGGGCTCTGCAGAGGAAAAGCAGCAGGAGCTGTATCGTCTGTGGGAAAGCACAGATCCGCAGGGCTGTTGTGCTGTGAATAGGCTGCCAAGGGAAGGTGCAGACCAGCAACAGCTTTCAGGGCTACCGCCTTCCTTGTGGGAAAAGGAGCTGAATTTTTGCCTTTTCGGAGAGGGGCTCTGCAGAGGAAAAGCAGCAGGAGCAGTATCGTCCGTGGGAAAGCACAGATCCGCAGGGCTCTTGTGCTGTGAATAGGCTGCCAAGGGAAGGTGCAGACCAGCAACAGCTTTCAGGCTTAGCACCTTCCCTGTGGGAGAAGGAGCCGGATTTTTGCCTTATCCGAGAGGGGCTCTGCAGAGGAAAAGCAGCAGGAGATGTATCGTCCGTGGGAAAGCACAGATCCGCAGGGCTTTTGTGCTGTGAATAGGCTGCCAAGGGAAGGTGCAGAGCAGCAACAGCTTTCAGGACTACCGCCTTCCTTGTGGGAGAAGGAGCTGAATTTTTGCCTTATCCGAGAGGGGCTCTGCAGAGGAAAAGCAGCAGTAGCTGTATCGTCTGTGGGAAAGCACAGATCCGCAGGGCTCTTGTACTGTGAATAGGCTGCCAAGGGAAGGTGCAGACCAGCAACAGCTTTCAGGCTTAGCACCTTCCTTGTGGGAGAAGAAGCCGGATTTTTGCCTTTTCGGAGAGCGACTCTGCAGAGGAATAGCATCATGAGCTACATCGTCTGTGGGAAAGCACAGATCCGCAGGGCTCTTGTACTGTGAATAGGCTGCCAAGGGAAGGTGCAGACCAGCAACAGCTTTCAGGCTTAGCACCTTCCTTGTAGGAGAAGGAGCCTGACGTTTGCCTTTTCCGAAAAGGACTCTGCAGAGGAAAAACATCATGAGCTGTATCGTCTCTGGGAAAGCACAGATCCGCAGGGCTGTTGTGCTGTGAATAGGCTGCCAAGGGAAGGTGCAGACCAGCAACAGCTTTCAGGGCTAGCACCTTCCTTGTGGGAGAAGGAGCCGGACGTTTGCCTTTTCGGAGAGGGGCTCTGCAGAGGAATAGCATCATGAGCTGTATCGTCTCTGGGAAAGCACAGATCCGCAGGGCTGTTGTGCTGTGAATAGGCTGCCAAGGGAAGGTGCAGACCAGCAACAACTTTCAGGGCTAGCACCTTCCTTGTGGGAGAAGGAGTCGGTCGTTTGCCTTTTCCGAAAGGGGCTCTGCAGAGGAAAAGCAGCAGGAGCTGCATCGTCTCTGGGAAAGCACAGATCCGCAGGGCTGTTGTGCTGTGAATAGGCTGCCAAGGGAAGGTGCAGACCAGCAACAGCTTTCAGGCTTAGCTCCTTCCCTGTGGGACAAGGAGCCGGACGTTTGCCTTTTCGGATAGGGGCTCTGCAGAGGAAAAGCAGCAGTAGCTGTATCGCCTGTGGGAAAGCACAGATCCGCAGGGCTGTTGTGCTGTGAATAGGCTGCCAAGGGAAGGTGCAGACCAGCAACAGCTTTCAGGATTAGCACCTTCCTTGTGGGAGAAGGAGCCGGATTTTTGCCTTATCGGAGAGGGGCTCTGGAGAGGAAAAGCAACAGGAGCACTATCGTCCGTGGGAAAGCACAGATCCGCAGGGCTGTTGTGCTGTGAATAGGCTGCCAAGGGAAGGTGCAGACCAGCAACAGCTTTCAGGCTTAGCACCTTCCCTGTGGGAGAAGGAGCCGGATTTTTGCCTTATCGGAGAGGGGCTCTGCAGAGGAAAAGCAGCAGGAGATGTATCGTCCGTGGGAAAGCACAGATCCGCAGGGCTTTTGTGCTGTGAATAGGCTGCCAAGGGAAGGTGCAGAGCAGCAACAGCATTCAGGACTACCGCCTTCCTTGTGGGAGAAGGAGCTGAATTTTTGCCTTATCCGAGAGGGGCTCTGCAGAGGAAAAGCATCATGAGCTACATCGTCTGTGGGAAAGCACAGATCCGCAGGGCTCTTGTACTGTGAATAGGCTGCCAAGGGAAGGTGCAGACCAGCAACAGCTTTCAGGGCTAGCACCTTCCTTGTGGGAGAAGGAGCCGGACGTTTGCCTTTTCGGAGAGGGGATCTGCAGAGGAATAGCATCATGAGCTGTATCGTCTCTGGGAAAGCACAGATCCGCAGGACTCTTGTGCTGTGAATAGGCTGCCAAGGGAAGGTGCAGACCAGCAACAACTTTCAGGGCTAGCACCTTCCTTGTGGGAGAAGGAGTCGGTCGTTTGCCTTTTCCGAAAGGGGCTCTACAGAGGAAAAGCATCATGAGCTGTATCGCCTGTGGGAAAGCACAGATCCGCAGGGCTGTTGTGCTGTGAATAGGCTGCCAAGGGAAGGTGCAGACCAGCAACAGCTTTCAGGCTTAGCACCTTCCTTGTAGGAGAAGGAGCCGGACGTTTGCCTTTTCCGAAAAGGGCTCTGCAGAGGAAAAGAAGCAGGAGCAGTATCGTCTCTGGGAAAGCACAGATCCGCAGGGCTCTTGTGCTGTGAATAGGCTGCCAAGGGAAGGTGCAGACCAGCAACAGCTTTCAGGGCTAGCACCTTCCTTGTGGGAGAAGGAGCTGAATTTTTGCCTTATCCGAGAGGGGCTCTGCAGAGGAAAAGCAGCAGGAGATGTATCGTCTCTGGGAAAGCACAGATCCGCAGGGCTGTTGTGCTGTGAATAGGCTGCCAAGGGAAGGTGCAGACCAGCAACAGCTTTCAGGCTTAGCACCTTCCTTGTAGGAGAAGGAGCCGGACGTTTGCCTTTTACGAAAGGGGCTCTGCAGAGGAATAGACTCATGAGCTGTATCGTCTGTGGGAAAGCACAGATCCGCAGGGCTCTTGTGCTGTGAATAGGCTGCCAAGGGAAGGTGCAGACCAGCAACAGCTTTCAGGGCTAGCACCTTCCTTGTAGGAGAAGGAGCCGGATTTTTGCCTTATCGGAGAGGGGCTCTGCAGAGGAAAAGCATCATGAGCTGTATCGTCTGTGGGAAAGCACAGATCCGCAGGGCTGTTGTGCTGTGAATAGGCTGCCAAGGGAAGGTGCAGACCAGCAACAGCTTTCAGGCTTAGCACCTTCCTTGTGGGAGAAGGAGCCGGATTTCTGCCTTATCGGAGAGGGGCTCTGCAGAGGAAAAGCATCATGAGCTGCATCGTCTCTGGGAAAGCACAGATCCGCAGGGCTGTTGTGCTGTGAATAGGCTGCCAAGGGAAGGTGCAAACCAGCAACAGCTTTCAGGCTTAGCACCTTCCTTGTGGGAGAAGGAGCCGGATTTTTGCCTTATGGGAGAGGGGCTCTGCAGAGGAAAAGCATCATGAGCTGTATCTTCTGTGGGAAAGCACAGATCCGCAGGGCTGTTGTGCTGTGAATAGGCTGCCAAGGGAAGGTGCAGACCAGCAACAGCTTTCAGGGCTATCACCTTCCATGTGGGAAAAGGAGCTGAATTTTTGCCTTATCCGAGAGGGGCTCTGCAGAGGAAAAGCAGCAGGAGCAGTATCGTCCGTGGGAAAGCACAGATCCGCAGGGCTCTTGTGCTGTGAATAGGCTGCCAAGGGAAGGTCCAGACCAGCAAGAGCTTTCAGGGCTACCGCCTTCCTTGTGGAAGAAGGAGCCAGACGTTTGCCTTTTCCGAAAGGGGCTCTGCAGAGGAAAAGCATCATGAGCTGTATCGTCTGTGGGAAAGCACAGATCCGCAGGGCTGTTGTGCTGTGAATAGGCTGCCAAGGGAAGGTGCAAACCAGCAACAGCTTTCAGGGCTACTGCCTTCCTTGTGGGAGAAGGAGCCAGACGTTTGCCTTTTCCGAAAGGGGCTCTGCAGAGGAATATATTCATGAGCTGTACCGTCTGTGGGAAAGCACAGATCCGCAGGGCTGTTGTGCTGTGAATAGGCTGCCAAGGGAAGGTGCAGACCAGCAACAGCTTTCAGGCTTAGCACCTTCCTTGTGGGAGAAGGAGCCGGACGTTTGCCTTATCGGAGAGGGGCTCTGCAGAGGAATAGCATCATGAGCTGTATTGTCTCTGGGAAAGCACAGATCCGCAGGGCTGTTGTGCTGTGAATAGGCTGCCAAGGGAAGGTGCAGACCAGCAACAGCTTTCAGGGCTAGCACCTTCCCTGTGGGACAAGGAGCCGGATTTTTGCCTTTTCGGAAAGCGACTCTGCAGAGGAATAGCATCATGAGCTACATCGTCTGTGGGAAAGCACAGATCCGCAGGGCTCTTGTACTGTGAATAGGCTGCCAAGGGAAGGTGCAGACCAGCAACAGCTTTCAGGCTTAGCACCTTCCTTGTGGGAGAAGAAGCCGGATTTTTGCCTTTTCGGAAAGCGACTCTGCAGAGGAATAGCATCATGAGCTACATCGTCTGTGGGAAAGCACAGATCCGCAGGGCTCTTGTACTGTGAATAGGCTGCCAAGGGAAGGTGCAGACCAGCAACAGCTTTCAGGCTTAGCACCTTCCTTGTGGGAGAAGGAGCCGGACGTTTGCCTTTTCGGAGAGGGGCTCTGCAGAGGAATAGACTCATGAGCTGTATCGTCTCTGGGAAAGCACAGATCCGCAGGGCTGTTGTGCTGTGAATAGGCT
>JAZGTQ010000440.1:0-18253 GCA_037953605.1 Necrosyrtes monachus | reverse complement strand
CCTGTTGGCAAACTGTCTTCTAAAAGTATTGTAAAACTTTGAAGTTGCTGTTGGAGAACTGGCTTGTAAAAGTATTGTTAAACATTGAAGTTGCTGTTGTAAAACTGGCTTGTAAAGTATTGTAAAACTTTGAACTTGCTGTTGGAAAAGTGTCTTGTAAAACATTGAAACTGCTGTAGGAAAATTGTCTTTTAAAACTATTGTCAAACTTTGAAGTTGCTGTTGGAAAACTGGCTTGTAAAAGTATTGTAAAACTTTGAAGTTACTATGGTAAAATTTTCTTGTAAAACTATTTTTAAACGGAAGTTGATGTTGTAAAACTGTCTTGTAAAACGTTGAAGTTGCTGCTGTAAAACTGGCTTGTAAAAGTATTGTCAAACTTTGAAGTTGCTGTTTTAAAACTGTCTTGTAAAACTTTGCACTTGCTGTTGGAAAAGTGTCTTGAAAAGTGTATTTTAAAACATTATCGTAACAGTGTACTGTTTAACTTTGAAGTTGCTATTGTACAACTGTCTGGTAAAACTGTTTTGTAAAACGTTGGAGTTGGTATTCTATAACTGTATTGTAAATCTTTGAAGTTGCTGTTGGAAAAGTGTCTTGTAAAACTTTGAAGTTGCTGTTGGCAAAACTGTCTTGTAAAAGTATTGCAAAACTTTGAAGTTGCTGTTAGAAAAGTGTCCTGTAAAAGTATTGCAAAACTTTGAAGTTGCTATGGAAAACTGTCTTGTAAAACTATTGTTAAACTTTGAAGTTGCTGTTGTAAAACTGTCTTGTAAAACTTTGAAGTTGCTGTTGGAAAACTGGCTTTTAAAACTGCTGTGAAACGGAAGTTGCTGTTATAAAACTGTCTTGTATATCTTTGAAATTGCTGTTGTAGAGCTCTTTTTTAAAGTGTATTTTAAAACGTTATTGTAAAAGTGTACTGTTTAACTTTGAAGTTGCTATTGTAAAACTGTATTGTAAAACTATTGTGTAAAACGTTGGAGTTGGTATTCCATAAGTGTATTGTAAAATTTTGAAGTTCCTATGGTAAAACTGTCTTGTAAAACTTTAAGTTGCTGTTGGCAAACGTGTCTTCTAAAAGTATTGTCAAACTTTGAAGTTGCTGCTGGAAAACTGGCTTGTAAAAGTTTGAAACTTTACTGTTCGAAAATTGTCTTGTAAAACTATTGTTAAACGGAAGTTGCTGTTGTAAAACTGTCTTGTAAAACTTTGAAGTTGCTGTTGGAAAACTGGTTTGTAAAAGTATTGTCAAACTTTGAAGTTGCTGCTGGAAAACTGGCTTGTAAAAGTAGTGTCAAACTTTGAAGATGCTGTTGGAAAACTGTCTTGTAAAAGTAATGTAATACTTCTTGGTATTAAAAATTGAACTTGATGTTCTAAAACTGTCTTGTAAAACGCTGAAGTTGCTGTTGGCCAAGCGTCTTGTAAAAAAGTATTGTAAAACTTTCAAATTCCTGTTGGAAAAGTGTCTTGTATAAGTATTGTAAAACTTTGAAATTCCTATTGGAAAAGTGTCTTGTAGAAGTATTGTAAAACTTTGAAATTCCTATTGGAAAAGTGTCTTGTAGAAGTATTGTAAAACTTTGAAATTCCTATTGGAAAAGTGTCTTGTAGAAGTATTGTAAAACTTTGAAGTTGCTGTTGTAAAATTGTCTTGTAAAACTATTGTTAAAAGGAAGTTGCTATTGTAAAACTGTCTTGTAAAACTTTCAAGTTGCTGTTGGCAAAGTGTCTTCTAAAAGTATTGTCAACATTTGAAGTTGCTGTTGTAATCTGGCTTGTAAAAGTATAGTCAACCTTTGAACTTGCTGTTGGAAAACTGTCTTGTAAAACGTTTAAGTTGCTGTTGCCAAAGTGTCTTCTAAAAGTATTGTAAAACTTTGAAGTTGCTATGGTAAAATTGTCTTGTAAACCTTTTGTTAAACGTAAGTTGCTGTTGTAAAACTGTCTTGTAAAACTTTGAACTTGCTGTTGGAATAGTGTCTTCTAAAATTGTTGGAAAACTGGCTTGTAAAAGTATTGTCAAACTTTAAAGTTGATGTAAAAATCTATTGTAATACTTTGAAGTTGCTGTTGGAAAATTGGCTTGTAAAAGTATTGTAAAACTTTGAAGTTGCTATGCTAAAATTTTCTTGTAAAACTATTTTTATAACGTAAGTTTCTGTTGTAAAACTGTCTTGTAAAACGTTGAATTTGCTGCTGTAAAACTGGCTTGTAAAAGTATTGTCAACCTTTGAAGTTGCTGTTTTAAAACTGTCTTGTAAAACTTTGCACTTGCTCTTGGAAAAGTGTCTTGTATAAGTATTGTAAATCTTTGAAGTTGCTGTTGGATAAGTGTCTTGTAAAACGCTGAAGTTGCTGTTGGCAAAGTGTCTTGCAAAAGTATTGCAAAACTTTGAAGATGCTATGTTAAAATTGTCTTGTAAACCTATTGTTAAACGGAAGTTGCTATTGGAAAACTGTTTGTAAAACTAGTGTCATACTTTGAACTTGCTGCTGTAAAACTGTCTTGTAAAACGTTGAAGTTGCTGCTGTAAAACTGGCTTTTAAAACTACTGCAAAACTTTGAAGTTGCTGATCGCAAAGAGTCTTGTAAAAGTACTGTAAAACTTTGAAATTCCTGTTGGAAAAGTGTCTTGTAGAAGTATTCTAAAATTTTGAAGTTGCTGTTGTAAAATTGTCTTGTAAAACTATTGTTAAACGGAAGTTGCTATGTTAAAACTGTCTTGTAAAACTTTCAAGTTGCTCTTGGCAAAGTGTCTTCTAAAAGTATTGTAAAACTCTGAAGTTGCTGTTGGAAAACTGGCTTTTAAAAGTATTGTAAAACTTTGAAGTTGCTGCTGGAAAACTGGCTTGTAAAAGCAGTGTCAAACTTTGAAGATGCTGTTGGAAAACTGTCTTGTAAAAGTTTTGTCAAACTTTGAAGTTGCTGTTGGAAAACTGGCTTGTAAAAGTATTGTCAAACTTTGTAGTTGCTGTTGGAAAACTGGCTTGTAAAAGTATTGTAAAACTTTGAAGTTGCTATGCTAAAATTTTCTTGTGAAACTATTTTTATAACGTAAGTTGCTGTTGTAAAACTGTCTTGTAAAACGTTGAAGTTGCTGCTGTAAAACTGGCTTGTAAAAGTACTGTAAAACTTTGAAATTCCACTTGGAAAAGTGTCTTGTATAAGTATTGTAAAATATTGAAGTTGCTGTTGTAAAATTGTCTTGTTAAACTATTGTTAAACGGAAGTTGCTTTTGTACAACTGCCTTGTAAAGCTTTGAAGTTGCTGTTGGCAAAGTGTTTTGCAAAAGTATTGTAAAACTTTAAAATTCCTGTTGGAAAACTGTCTTGTAGAAGTTTTGTCAAAATTTGAAGTTGCTGTTGGAAAACTGGCTTGTAAAAGTATTGTCAAACTTTGAAGTTGCTGTTGGAAAACTGGCTTGTAAAAGTATTGTCAAACTTTGAAGTTGCTGCTGTAAAACTGGCTTGTAAAAGTATTGTCAAACTTTAAAGTTGATGTAAAAATCTATTGTAATACTTTGAAGTTGCTATTGGAATACTGGCTTGTAAAAGTATTGTAAAACTTTGAAGTTGCTATGGTAAAATTTTCTTGTAAAACTACTTTTATAACGTAAGTTGCTCTGGTAAAACTGTCTTGTAAAACGTTGAAGTTGCTGCTGTAAAACTGGCTTGTAAAAGTATTGTAAAACTTGGAAGTTGCTGTTGGAAAAGTGTCTTGCAAAAGTATTGCAAAATTTTGAAGATGCTATGGTAAAATTGTCTTGTAAACCTATTGTTAAACAGAAGTTGCTGTTGGAAAACTGTCTTGTAAAACTAGTGTAATACGTTGAACTTGCTGTTGTAAAACTGTCTTGTAAAACGTTGAAGTTGCTGCTGTAAAACTGGCTTGTAAATTATTGGCAAACTTTGAAGCTGCTGTTGTACAACTGTCTTGTAAATCTTTGAAGTTGCTGTTGGCAATGTGTCTTGTAAAAGTATTGTAAAACTTTGAATTTGCTATAGTAAAATTTTCTGGTAAAACTATTTTTATACCGTAAGTTGCTGTTGTAAAACTGTCTTGTAAATCTTTGAAGTTGCTGTTCAAAAACTGGCTTGTAAAACTATTGTAAAACTTTGTACTTGCTGTTGTAAAACTGTCTTGTAAAACTTTGAAGTTGCTGTTGGAATAGTGTCTTCTAAAAGTATTGTAAAACTTTGAAGTTGCTGTTGGAAAACTGGCTTGGAAAAGTATTATCAACCTTTGAAGTTGCTGTTGCTAAACTGGCTTGTAAAAGTATTATCAACCTTTGAAGTTGCTGTTGAAAAACTGGCTTGTAAAAATTTTGTCAAACTTTGAAGTTGCTGTTGTAAAACTGTCTCGTAAAAGTAATGTAATAATTTGAACTTGCTGTAGTAAAACTGTCTTGTAAAACATCGCACTTGCTGTTGGCAAAGTGTCTTCTAAAAGTTTGTCAAACTTTGAAGTTGCTATGCTAAAATTTTCCGTTAAACTATTTTTATAACGTAAGTTGCTGTTGTAAAACTGTCTTGTAAAACGTTGAAGTTGCTGCTGTAAAACTGGCTTGTAAAAGTATTGTCAAACTTTGAAGTTGCTGTAGGAAAACTGGCTTGCAAAACTGTTGTTAAACGGAAGTTGCTATTTTAAAACTGTCTTGTAAAACTTTCAAGTTGCTGTTGGCAAAGTGTCTTCTAAAAGTATTGTAAATCTCTGAAGTTTCTGTTGGAAAACTGGCTTTTAAAAGTAATGTTAAACCTTGAAGATGCTGTTGAAAACTGGCTTGTAAAAGTATTGTCAAACTTTGAAGTTGCTGTTGGAAAACTGGCTTGTAAAAGTATTATCAAACTTTGAAGTTGCTGTTGGAAAACTGGCTTGTAAAAGTATTATCAACCTTTGAAGTTGCTGTTGAAAAACTGGCTTGTAAAAATTTTGTCAAACTTTGAAGTTGCTGTTGTAAAACTGTCTCGTAAAAGTAATGTAATAATTTGAACTTGCTGTAGTAAAACTGTCTTGTAAAACATCGCACTTGCTGTTGGCAAAGTGTCTTCTAAAAGTTTGTCAAACTTTGAAGTTGCTATGCTAAAATTTCCGTTAAACTATTTTTATAACGTAAGTTGCTGTTGTAAAACTGTCTTGTAAAACATTGAAGTTGCTGCTGTAAAACTGTCTTGTAAAAGTAATGTAATACTTTGAACTTGCTGTTGTAAAACTGTCTTGTAAAACGCTGAAGTTGCTGTTGGCAAAGTGTCTTGTGAAAGTATTGTAAAACGTTGAAATTGTGTTGGAAAAGAGTCTTGTATAAGTATTGTAAAATTTTGAAGTTGCTGTTGTAAAATTGTCTTCTAAAACTATTGTTAAAGGAAGTTGCTGTAATAAAACTGTCTTGTAAATCTTTCAAGTTGCTTTTATAAAACTGTCTTGTAAAAGTATTGTAAGACTTTGAAGTTGCTGCTGGAAAACTGGCTTGTAAAAGTATTGTCAAAGTTGCTGTTGTAATCTGGCTTCTAAGGTATTTTCAAACTTTTAAGTTGTTGCTGTAAAACTTGGCTTTTAAAAGTATTGTAAAACTCTGCAGTTGCTCTGGGCAAAGTGGCTTGTAAAGGTATTTTAAAACTTCGAAGTTGCTGTTGTAAAACCGTATAGTAAAACGATGAAGTTGCTGTTGGCAAAGTATATTGTAAAATTATTGCAAAAATTTGAAATTACTTTTCGAAAACTGGCTTGTAAATCTTTTTAAACGGCAGTTGTTGTAATAAAACTGTCTTGTAAAACTTTAAATAGGTGTTGTAAAACTGGCTTGTAAAAGTATTGTCAAACTTTAAAGTTGCTGCTGGAAAAATTGCTTGTAAAACTTCGTAAGTTTCTGTTGGAAAATTGTTTTGTAAAACTATTGTTAAACGGAAGTTGCTGTTGTAAAACTGTCTTGTAAATCTTTGAAGTTGCTGCTGTAAAACTGGCTTGTAAAAGTATTGTAAAACTTTGAAGTTGCTCTTTTAAAACTGTCTTGTAAAACTTTGCACTTGCTGTTGGAAAAGTGTCTTGTAAAAGTGTTGTAAAACTTTGAAATTCATGTTGGAAAAGTGTCTTGTATAAGTATTGTAAAATATTGAAGTTGCTGTTTTAAAATTGTCTTGTTAAACTATTGTTAAACGGAAGTTGCTGTTGTACAACTGTCTTGTAAAACGCTGAAGTTGCTGTTGGCAAATTGTCCTGTAAAAGTATAGTATAACTTTGAAATTCCTGTTGGAAAACTGGCTTGTAAAAGTATTGTCAAACTTTGAAGTTGCTGTTGGAAAACTGGCTTGTAAATGTATTGTAAATCTTTGAAGTTGCTGCTGGAAAATTGGCTTGTAAAAGTAATGTAATACTTTGAACTTGCTGTTGTAAAACTGTCTTGTAAAACATCGCACTTGCTGTTGGCAAAGTGTCTTCTAAAAGTATTATCAAACTTTGAAGTTGCTGTTGGAAAACTGGCTTGTAAAAGTATTGTAAAACTTTGAAGTTGCTATGCTAAAATTTTCCGTTAAACTATTTTTATAACGTAAGTTGCTGTTGTAAAACTGTCTTGTAAAACGTTGAAGTTGCTGCTGTAAAACTGGCTTGTAAAAGTATTGTAAAACTTTGAAGTTGCTGTTTCAAAACTGTCTTGTAAAACTTTGCACTTGCTGTTGGAAAAGTGTCTTGTATAAGTATTGTAAAATATTGAAGTTGCTGTTTTAAAATTGTCTTGTTAAACTATTGTTAAACGGAAGTTGCTGTTGTACAACTGTCTTGTAAAACTTTGAAGTTGCTGTTGGCAAAGTGTCTTCTAAAAGTATTGAAAACTTTGAAGTTGCTGTAGGCAATGTGTCTTGTAAAAGTATTGTAAAACTTTGAAGTTGCTACTGGAAAACTGGCTTGTAAAAATTTTGTCAAACTTTGAAGTTGCTGTTGTAAAACTGTCTCGTAAAACATCGCACTTGCTGTTGGCAAAGTGTCTTGTAAAAGCATTGTAAAACTTTGAAATTCCTGTTGGAAAAGTGTCTTGTATAAGTATTGTAATATTTTGAAGTTGCTGTTGTAAAACTGTTTTGCAAAACTATTGTTAAAAGGAAGTTGCTATTGTAAAACTGTCTTGTAAAACTTTCAAGTTGCTGTTGGCAAAGTGTCTTCTAAAAGTATTGTCAAACTTTGAAGTTGCTGTTGGAAAACTGGCTTGTAAAAGTATTGTAAAACTTTGAAGTTGCTATGCTAAAATTTTCCGTTAAACTATTTTTATAACGTAAGTTGCTGTTGTAAAACTGTCTTGTAAAACGTTGAAATTGCTGCTGTAATACTGGCTTGTAAAAGTATTGTCAACCTTTGAAGTTGCTGTTGGAAATCTGGCTTGTAAAAGTATTGTAAAACTTTGAAGTTGCTGTTTTAAAACTGTCTTGTAAAACTTTGCACTTGCTGTTGGAAAAGTGTCTTGTATAAGTATTGTAAAATATTGAAGTTGCTGTTTTAAAATTGTCTTGTTAAACTATTGTTAAACGGAAGTTGCTGTTGTACAAATGTCTTGTAAGACTTTGAAGTTGCTGTTGGCAAAGTGTCTTCTAAAAGTATTGTAAAACTTTGAAGCTGCTATTGGAAAACTGGCTTTTAAAAGTATGGTAAAACTTTGAATTTGCTTTTAGAAAACTGGCTTGTAAAAGTATTGTCAAACTTTGAAGTTGCGGTTGTAAAACTGTATTGTAAAAATTTGAACTTGCTGTTATAGAACTGGCTTGTAAAACTGTCTTGTAAAACTTTGAAGTTGCTGTTGGAAAAGTGGCTTGTACAAGTATTGTCAAACTTTGAAGTTGCTGTTGGAAAATTTTCTTGTAAAAATATTGTAAATCTTTGAAGTTGCTGTATATAAAATTGGCTTGTAAAAGTATTGTAAAACGTTGAAGTTGCTGCTGTAAAACTGGCTTGTAAAAGTATTGTCAACCTTTGAAGATGCTGTTGTAATCTGGCTTGTAAAAGTATTGTAAAACTTTGAAGATGCTGTTGGAAAATTTTCTTTTGAAAGTCTTGTTAAACGGAAGTTGCTGTTGTAAAACTGTCTTGTAAAACTTTGAAGTTGCTGTTGGCAAAGTGTCTTCTAAAAGTATTGTAAAACTTTGAAGTTGCTGTTACAAAACTGGCTGGTAAAAGTATTGTCAAACTTTAAAGTTGATGTAAAAATCTATTGTAATACTTTGAAGTTGCTATTGGAAAACTGGCTTGTAAAAGTATTGTAAAACTTTGAAGTTGCTATGGGAAAATTTTCTTGTAAAACTATTTTTATAACGTAAGTTGCTGTTGTAAATCTGTCTTGTAAAACGTTGAAGTTGCTGCTGTTTAAACTGGCTTGTAAAAGTATTGTCAACCTTTGAAGTTGCTGTTGGAAAACTGTCTTGTAAAACGTTGAAGTTGCTGTTGCCAAAGTGTCTTCTAAAAGTATTGTAAAACTTTGAAGTTGCTGTTGGAAAAGTGTCTTGCAAAAGTATTGCAAAACTTTGAAGTTTCTGTTGAAAAATTGTCTTGTAAACCTATTGTTAAACGGAAGTTGCTGTTGGAAAACTGTCTTGTAAAACTAGTGTAATACTTTGAACTTGCTGTTGTAAAACTATCTTGTAAAACTGCTGTGAAACGGAAGTTGCTGTTATAAAACTGTCAGGGAAATCTTTGAAATTGCTATTGTAGAGCTCTTGAAAAAGTGTATTTTAAAACATCTTAAAAGTGTACTGTTTAACTTTGAAGTTGCTATTGTACAACTGTATGGTAAAACTGTTTTGTAAAACGTTGGAGTTGGTATTCTATAATTGTATTGTAAAATTTTGAAGTTCCTATGGTAAAACTGTCTTGTAAAACTTTAAATTGCTGTTGTAAAACTGGCTTGTAAAAGTATTGTCAAACTCGGAAGTTGCTGCTGGAAAACTGGCTTGTTCAAAATTTGAAGTTGCTGTTGGAAAACTGTCTTGCAAAAGTATTGCAAAACTTTGAAGATGCTATGGTAAAATTGTCTTGTAAATCTTTGAAGTTGCTGTTGGCAAAGTGTCTTGTAAAACTAGTGTAATACTTTGAACTTGCTGTTGTAAAACTGTCTTGTAAAACTTTGAAGTTGCTGCTGGCAAAGTGTCTTCTAAAAGCATTGTAAAACTTTGAAGTTGCTGTTGGAGAAGTGTCTTCTAAAAGTATTTTCAAAATTTGATGTTGCTGTTGGAAAACTGGCTTGTAAAAGTATTGTCAAACTTTGAAGTTTCTGTTGTAAAATTGTCTTGTATATCTTTGAAGTTGCTGTTGGCAAAGTGTCTTGTAAAAGTATTGTAAAACTTTGAAGTTGCTATAGTAAAATTTTCTCGTAAAACTATTTTTATAACGTAAGTTGCTGTTGTAAAACTGTGTTGTAAAACTTTGAAGATGCTGTTGTAATACAGTATTTTAAAAGTATTGTTAAACGGAAGTTGCTGTTATAAAACTGTCTTGAAAATCTTTGAAATTGCTATTGTAGAGCTCTTGAAAAAGCGTATTTTAAAACATTATTGTAAAAGTGTACTGTTTAACTTTGAAGTTGCAATTGTACAACTGTATGGTAAAACTGTTTTGTAAAACATTGGAGTTGGCATTCTATAACTGTATTGTAAAATTTTGAAGTTGCAATTGTAAAACTGTCTTGTGAAACTTTAAATTGCTGTTGTAAAACTGGCTTGTAAAAGTATTGTCAAACTTTGAAGTTGCTATGGTAAAATTTTCTTGTAAAACTATTTTTATAACGTAAGTTGCTGTTATAAAACTGTCTTGTAAAACGTTGAAGTTGCTGCTGTAAAACTGGCTTGTAAAAGTATTGTCAACCTTTGAAATTGCTGTTTTAAAACTGTCTTGTAAAACTTTGCACTTGCTGTTGGAAAAGTGTCTTGTATAAGTATTGTAACACTTTGAAGACACTATGGTAAAATTGTCTTGTAAACCTATTGTTAAACGGAAGTTGCTGTTGTAAAACTGTCTTGTAAGTCTTTGAAGTTGCTGTTGGCAAAGCGTCTTGTAGAAGTACTGTAAAATTTTGAAGTTGCTGTTGTACAACTGGCTTGTAGAACTGGCTTGTACATCTTTGAAGTTGCTGTTGTATAAACTGTATTGTAAAATTTTGAAGTTGCTGCTGTAAATCTGGCTTTTAAAAGTATTGTCAAACTTTGAAGTTGCTCTTGTAAAGCTGTCTTGTCAAAGTACCGTCAAACTTTGAAGTTGCTCTTGCAAAACTGTCTTGTCAAAGTATTGTACAACTTTGAAGTTGCTCTTGTCAAAGTATTGTACAACTCTGAAGTTGCTCTTGTCAAGGTATTGTACAACGTTGAAGTTGCTCTTGTAAAGCTGTCTTGTCAAACATTGAAGTTGCTGTTGTAAAGCTGCTTTGTCAAAGTACAGTCAAACTTTGAAGTTGCTATCGTACAACTCTGTTGTACAAGTGTATTGTAAAACTTTGAGTTGCTATCGTAGAACTTGATTGTAAATCTTTGAAGTTGCTATGGTAAAATTGTATTGTAAAACTGCATTGTAAATAATTGAAGTTGCTATTGTAAAAGTTTACTGGGAAACTTTGAAGTTGCTATGTTACAACTCTATTTTACAGCTGTATTGTAAAACTTTAAAGTTGCTATCGTACAACTCTATTGTACAACCGTATTGTAAAACTTGGAAGTTGCTATTGTAAAAATGTATTGTAATACTACATTGTAAAACAGTGTTGTAACTCTTTGAAGTTGCTTTTGTAAAACTCTATTGTAAAACTATTGTAAAACTTTGAACTTGCTTTTGTCAAAGTGTTTTGTAAAAGTGAAGTTGCTTTTGTAAATCTGTCTTGTCAAAGTATTGTAAAATTTTGAAGTTGCTGTTGTACAGTTGTCTTGCCAAAGTATTGTAAGACTTTGAAGTTGCTGTTGTAAAGTTGTCTTGTAAAACGTTGAAGTTGCTGTTGTAAAGCTGTCTTGTAAAACTGTATTGTTAGACTTTGAAGTTGCTATTGGAAAACTGGCTTCTCAAGTATTGTCAAGCTTTGAAGTTGCTGTTGTAAACTGGCTTGTAAAAGTATTTTAGAACTTTGAAGTTGCTGTTGTAAAATTTTCTTGTAAAACTATTGGTAAAGAGAAGTTGCTGTTGTAAAAATGTCTTGTAAATCTTAAGTTGGTGTTGGCAAAGTGTCTTGTAAAAGTATTGTAAAACTTTGAAGTTGCTATGGTAAAATTTATTTGTAAAGCTATTTTTATAACGTAAGTTGATGTTGTAAAACTCTCTTGTAAAACGTTGAAGTTGCTGCTGTAAAACTGGCTTGTAAAAGTATTGTCAACCTTTGAAGTTGCTGTTTTAAAACTGTCTTGTAAATCTTTGAAGTTGCTGTTAGAAAACTGGCTCGTAAAATATTGTAAAACTTTGAAGTTGCTGTTGGAAAACTGGCTTGTATAACTGTTGTTAAATGGAAGTTGCTGTTCTAAAGTGTCTTGTAAAACTTTGAAGATGCTGTTGTAAAATTGTCTTTTAAAACTATTGTTAAACGGAAGTTGCTGTTATAAAACTGTCTTGTAAATCTTTGAAATGGCTGTTGTAGAGCTCTTTAGTAAAACTGTATTTTAAAACATTATCGTAAAAGTGTACTGTTTAACTTTGAAGTTGCTATTGTACAACTGTATGGTAAAACTGTTTTGTAAAACATTGGAGTTGGCATTCTATAACTGTATTGTAAAATTTTGAAGTTCCTATTGTAAAAGTGTCTTCTAAAACTTTAAATCGCTGTTGTAAAACGGGCTTGTAAAAGTATTGTGAAACTTTGAAGTTTCTGTTCGAAAATTGTCTTGTAAAACTATTGTTAAACGGAAGTTGCTGTTGTAAAACTGTCTTGTAAATCTTTGAAGTTGCTGTTGGCAAAGTGTCTTGTAAAATTATTGTAAAACTTTGCAGTTGCTGTTGGAAAAGTGTCTTGTATAAGTATTGTAAAACTTTGAAGTTGCTGTTGTAAAATTTTCTTGTAAACCATTGTTAAACCATTGTTAAACGGAAGTTGCTGTTGTAAAAATGTCTTGTAAAACTTTGAAGTTGCTAGTTGGCAAAGTGTCTTGTAAACTTTGAAGTTGCTATAGTAAAATTTTCTGGTAAAACTATTTTTATAACGTAAGTTGCTGTTCTAAAACTGTCTTGTAAAACTTTGAAGTTCCAGTTAGAAAACTGGCTTGTATAACTGCTGTTAAACGGAAGTTGCTGTTGTAAAAGTGTCTTCTAAAACTTTGAAGATGCTGTTGTAAAATTGTCTTTTAAAGGAATTGTTAAACGGAAGTTGCTGTTATAAAACTGTCTTGTAAATCTTTGAAATTGCTATTGTAGCACTCTTTTGTAAAAGTGTATTTTAAAACATTATCGTAAAAGTGTACTGTTTAACTTTGAAGTTGCTATTGTACAACGGTATGGTAAAACTCTTTTGTAAAACATTGGAGTTGGTATTCTATAACGGTATTGTAAAAGTTTGAAGTTCCTATTGTAAAACTGTCTTGTAAAACTTTAAATTGCTGTTGAAAAACGGGCTTGTAAAAGTATTGTCAAACTTTGAAGCTGCTGCTGGAAAACTGGCTTGTAAAACTTTGAAGTTGCTGCTGGAAAACTGGCTTGTAAAAGTATTGTAAAACTTTTAATTTGCTGTTGGAAAACTGGCTTGTAAAAGTATTGTAAAACGTTGAAGTTGCTGTTGGCAAAGTATGTTCTAAAAGTATTGTAAAACTTTGAAGTTGCTGTTGTACAAATGGCTTCTAAAATATTGTAAAACTTTGAAGTTGCCGTTGTAAAACTTCCTTGTAAAAGAATTGTAAAACATTGCAGTTACTGTTGGAAAAGTGTCTTGTATAAGTATTCTAAAACTTTGAAGTTGCAGTTATAAAATTGGCTTCTAAAAGTATTGTAAAACTTTGAAGTTGGTGCTAAAAAACTGGCTTCTAAAAGTATTGTCAAACTTTGAAGATGCTGTTGTAAAATTTTCTGGTAAAACTATAGTTAAAGGGAAGTTGCTGTTGTAAAACTGTCTTGTCAAACTTTGAAGTTGCTGGTGGCAAAGTGACTTCTAAAAGTATTGTAAAACTTTGAAGTTGCTGCTGTAAAATTGTCTTGTAAAACTGTTGTTAAATGGAAGTTGCTGTAATTAAACTGGTTTGTAAAACTTCGAAGTGTCTCTTGGAAAACTGTCTTGTAGAGGTATTTTAAAACTTTGTAGTTGCTGTTGTAAAACTGTCTTGTAAAACTTTGAAATTGCTGCTGTAAAACTGGCTTGTAAAAGTGTTGTCAAACTTTGAAGTTGCTGTTGGAAAAGTGTCTTGTATAAGTGTTGTAAAACTTAGAAGTTGCTTTTATAAAACTGGCTTACAACAGTATTGTCAAACTTTGAAGTTGCTGTTGTAAAACTGGCTTGTAAAACGTTGAAGTTGCTGTTTGCTAAGTGTCTTCTAAAAGTATTTTAAAACTTGGAAGTTGCTGTTGGAAAAGTGTCTTGCAAAAGTATTGCAAAACTTTGAAGATGCTATGGTAAAATTTTCTTGTAAACCTATTGTTAAACGCAAGTTGCTGTTGGAAAACTGTCTTGTAAAACGTTGAAGTTTCTGCTGTAAAAGTGGCTTGTAAAAGTATTGTAAAACTTTGAAGTTGCTGTTTTAAAACTGTCTTGTAAAACTTTGCTCTTGCTGTTGGAAAAGGTTCTTGTAAAGGTATTGTAAAACTTTGAAATTCCTGTTGGAAAAGTGTCTTGTAAAAGTATTGTAAAATATTGAAGTTGCTGTTTTAAAATTGTCTTGTTAAACTATTGTTAAACGGAAGTTGCTGTTGTACAACTGTCTTGTAAAACTTTCAAGTTGCTGTTGGCAAAGTGTCTTCTAAAAGTATTGTAAAACTTTGAAGTTGGCTGTTAGAAAACTGACGGGTAAAAGTATTGTAAGACTTTGAAGTTGCTGTTGGAAAAGTGTCTTGCAAAAGTATTGCAAAACTTTGAAGATGCTATGGTAAAATTGTCTTGTAAACCTATTGTTAAATGGCAGTTGCTGTTGGAAAACTGTCTTGTAAAACTAGTGTAAACTTTGAACTTGCTGTTGTAAAACTGTCTTGTAAAACGTTGAAGTTGCTGCTGTAAAACTGTCTTGTAAAAGTATTGTCAAACTTTGAAGTTGCTGTTCGAAAAACGTCTTCTAAAGTATTGTGAACCTTTGATGATGCTGTTGTAATCTGGCTTGTAAAAGTATTGTAAAAATTTGAAGTTGGTGTTGGAAAACTGGCTTGTAAAAGTATTGTAAAACTTTGAAGTTGCTGTTGTAAAACTATCTTGCAAAATTATTGTAATACTTTGAAGTTGCTGTTGTAATCCTGCTTGTAAAAGTATTGTAAAACTTTGAAGTTGCTGTTTTAAAACTGTCTTGTAAAACTTTGCACTTGCTGTTTGAAAAGTGTCTTGTATAAGTATTGCAAAACTTTGAAGAC
Organism: Necrosyrtes monachus; assembly: GCA_037953605.1. Lineage (NCBI taxonomy): Eukaryota > Metazoa > Chordata > Aves > Accipitriformes > Accipitridae > Necrosyrtes > Necrosyrtes monachus. The sequence continues at coordinate 3,764 of JAZGTQ010000440.1, read as the reverse complement.
GCTATGGTAAAATTGTCTTGTAAACCTATTGTTAAACGGAAGTTGCTGTTGTAAAACTGTCTTGTAGAAGTATTGCAAAACTTTGAAGTTGCTCTTAGAAAACTGGCTTGTAAAAGTATTGTAAAACTTTGACGTTGCTATGGTAAAATTTTCTTGTAAAACTATTTTTGTAACGTAAGTTGCTGTTGTAAAACTGTCTTGTAAAACTTTGCACTTGCTGTTGGAAAAGTGTCTTGTAATACTTTGAAGTGGCTGCTGGAAAACGGTCTTGTAAAAGTATTGTAAAACTTTGAAGTTATTGTTGGAAAACTGGCTTGTAAAAGTATTGTCAAACTTTGAAGTTGCTGTTGGAAAATTGTCTTGTAAAAGTAATGTAATAATTTGAACTTGCTGTTGTAGAACTGTCTTGTAAAACGCTGAAGTTGCTGTTGGCCAAGCGTCTTGTAAAAAGTATTTTAAAACTTTCAAATTCCTGTTGGAAAAGTGTCTTGTAAAAGTATTGTAAAACTTTGCAGTTGCTGTTGGAATAGTGTCTTGTATAAGTATTGTAAAACTTTGAAGTTGCTGCTGGCAAAGTGTCTTCTAAAAGTACTGTAAAACTTTGAAGTTGTTGTTGGAAGAGTGTCTTGTAAAAGTGTTGTAAAACTTTGCACTTGCTGTTGGAAAAGTGTCTTGTATAAGAATTGTAAAATATTGAAGTTGCTGGTTTAAAATTGTCTTGTTAAACTATTGTTAAACGGAAGTTGCTGTTGTAAAACTGGCTTGTAAAACTTCAAATTATTGTTGGAAAACTGTCTTGTAAAAGTATTGTAAAACTTTGAAGATGCTGTTGTAAACTTTTCTTGTAAAACTTGTTGAACGGAAGTTGCTGTTATAAAACTGTCTTGTAAATCTTTGAAGTTGCTATTGGCAAAGTGTTTTCTAAATGTATTGTAAAACGTTGAAGTTGCTTTTGGAAAACTGGCTTGTAAAAGTATTGTCAAACTTTGAAGTTGCTGCTGTAAAACTGGCTTGTAAATGTATTGTAAAACTTTTAAGTTTCTGTTGGAAAATTGTCTTGTTAAACTATTGTTAAACGGAAGTTGCTGTTCTAAAACTGTCTTGCAAATCTTTGAAGTTGCTGTTGGCAAAGTGTCTTGTAAAAGTATTGTAAAACTTTGAAATTGCTGTTAGAAAACTGGCTTGTAAAAGTATTGTCAAACTTTAAAGTTGATGTAAAAATCTATTGTAATATTTTGAAGTTGCTGTTGGAAAATAGGCTTGTAAAAGTATTGTAAAACTTTGAAGTTACTATGGTAAAATTTTCTTCTAAAACTTTTTTTATAACATAAGTTTCTGTTGTAAAACTGTCTTGTAAAACGTTGAAGTTGCTGCTGTAAAACTGGCTTGTAAAAGTATTGTCAACCTTTGAAGTTGCTGTTTTAAAACTGTCTTGTAAAACTTTGCACTTGCTCTTGGAAAAGTGTCTTGTATAAGTATTGTAAAACTTTGAAGTTGCTGTTGGAAAATTGTCTTCTAAAACTATTGTTAAACGGAATTTGCTGTAGTAAAACTGTCTTGTAAAACTTTGAAGTTGCTGTTGGAAAAGTGTCTTGCAAAAGTATTGCAAAACTTTGAAGATGCTATGTTAAAATTGTCTTGTAAACCTATTGTTAAACGGAAGTTGCTATTGGAAAACTGTTTTGTAAAACTTTCAAGTTGCTGTTGGCAAAGTGTCTTCTAAAAGTATTGTCAAACTTTGAAGTTGCTATGCTAAAATTTTCCCTTAAACTATTTTTATAACGTAAGTTGCTGTTGTAAAACTGTCTTGTAAAACGTTGAATTTGCTGCTATAAAACTGGCTTGAAAAAGTATTGTCAACCTTTGAAGTTGCTGTTTTAAAACTGTCTTGTAAAACTTTGCACTTGCTGTTGGAAAAGTGTCTTCTAAAAATATTGTAAAACTTTGAAGTTGACTGTTAGAAAACTGGCTGGTAAAAGTATTGTAAAACTTTGAAGTTGCTGCTTTAAAAATGTCTTGTAAAACTTTGCACTTGCTGTTGGAAAAGTGTCTTGTAAAAGTGTTGTAAAACTTTGAAATTCCTGTTGGAAAAGTGTCTTTTATAAGTATTGTAAAATATTGAAGTTGCTGTTTTAAAATTGTCTTGTTAAAGTATTGTTAAACGGAAGTTGCTGTTCTACAACTGTCTTGTAAATCTTTGAAGTTGCTGTTGGCAAAGTGTCTTCTAAAGGTATTGTGAAACTTTGAAGTTATTGTTGGAAAACTGGCTTGTAAAAGTATTGTAAAACTTTGAAGTTTCTGTTGTAAAATTGTCTTGTAAAACATTGAAGTAGCTGTTGGAAAACTGTCTTTTAAAAGTATTGTAAAACTTTGTAGTTTCTGTTATAAAATTGGCTTGTAAAAGTGTTGTAAAAGTTTGAAGTTGCTGCTGTAAAACTGTCTTGTAAAAGTATTGTCAAACTTTGTAGTTTCTGTTATAAAACTGGCTTGTAAAAGTATTGTAAAACTTTGAACTTGCTGTTGTAAAACTGTCTTGTAAAACGCTGAAGTTGCTGTTTGAAAAAGTGTCTTGTAAAATTATTGTAAAAGTTTGTAGTTGCTGTTGGAAATGTGTATTGTAAAAGTATTGTAAAACTTTGAAGATGGTGCTAAAAAACTGGCTTGTTAAAGTATTGCAAAAGTTAGAAGTTGCGATTGTAAAATTGTCTTGTAAACCTATTGTTAAATGGAAGTTGTTGTTGTAAAACTGTCTTGTAAAACTAGTGTAATACTTTGAACTTGTTGTTGTAAAACTGACTTGTAAAACGTTGAAATTGCTGTTGCCAAAGTGTCTTGTAAAATTATTGTAAAACTTTGCAGTTGCTGTTGGAAAAGTGTCTTTTATAAGTATTGTAAAACTTTGAAGTTGCTGTTGGAAAATTGTCTTCTAAAAGTATTGTAAAACGTTGAAGTTGCTGTTATAGAACTGGCTTGTAAAAGTATTGTAAAACTTGGAAGTTGCTGTTATAAAACTGGCTTGTAAAAGTATTGTAAAACCTTGAAGTTGCTGTTGGAAAACTGGCTTTTAAAATATTGTAAAACCTTGAAGTTGCTGTAGGAAAACTGGCCTGTAAAAAGTATTGTTAAACGGAAGTTGCTGTTGGAAAACTCTCTTGTAAATCTTTGAAGTTGCTTCTGTAAAAGTGGCTTGTAAAACTCTGAAGTTGCTGCTGTAAAACTGTGTTGTATAACTATTTTAAAACTGTGAAGTTGCTGTTGAGCAACTAAGACGCAACCTAGCTACACCTAGACTCCTCTCTGAGAAGGAGTTGAGAAAGCAAGGGCATCCTTTCTGAACGTCGTGACTCAACGGGACGGCCCCCCCAGCCACGCATCAGACTCGTACCACTAATGCGACAGGCAGCCCCCCTCGGCGCTCCTCGCCTCGCAGTCACGATGCCTCCCGAGACCTTCCTTGATCTCCCCGGCACCTCGTAGCACTTGATCTCCCTTTTTCTCTCTCGTTCCGTCAGAGCCTCCCTTCCTTCTTTGTGGAAATCCCCTTTGGGGGTTCCTCATTGTTTACTCTGAGGCTGCTTTGGTCTCTCAGGGCCCCTGGGGACTCCTCCTCTCCCTTTGCCGAGCTCTCACGAAACATCCCCTATGCCCTAGAGCCCTGTTTGAGACGGGGAGGGCGCTCTGCACCCCTCTTTTGCCCATGGAACCCTTGCTGGGTCCGTATCCGTTACCCCGGTGGTTCTTTCTGTCCTGTCATCTGTTTGGTG
>JAZGTQ010000206.1:0-80622 GCA_037953605.1 Necrosyrtes monachus | reverse complement strand
CCTCATCGGAGACGGGCTCTGCAGAGGAAAAGCATCATGAGCTGCATCGTCTCTGGGAAAGCACAGATCCGCCGGGCTGTTGTGCTGTGAATAGGCTGCCAAGGGAAGGTGCAGACCAGCAACAGCTTTCAGGGCTACCGCCTTCCTTGTGGGAGAAGGAGACGAATTTTTGCCTTATCCGAGAGGGGCTCTGCAGAGGAAAAGCAGCAGGAGCTGTATCGTCTGTGGGAAAGCACAGATCCGCAGGGCTGTTGTGCTGTGAACAGGCTGCCAAGGGAAGGTGCAGACCAGCAACAGCTTTCAGGGCTAGCACCTTCCTTGTGGGAGAAGGAGCCGGATTTTTGCCTCATCGAAGACGGGCTCTGCAGAGGAAAAGCATCATGAGCTGTATCGTCTCTGGGAAAGCACAGATCCGCAGGGCTGTTGTGCTGTGAATAGGCTGCCAAGGGAAGGTGCAGACCAGCAACAGCTTTCAGGCTTAGCGCCTTCCTTGTGGGAGAAGGAGCCGGACGTTTGCCTTTTCCGAAAGGGGCTCTGCAGAGGAAAAGCATCATGAGCTGTATCGTCTGTGGGAAAGCACAGATCCGCAGGGCTGTTGTGCTGTGAATAGGCTGCCAAGGGAAGGTGCAGACCAGCAACAGCTTTCAGGGCTACCGCCTTCCTTGTGGGAGAAGGAGCCGAATTTTTGCCTTATCCGAGAGGGGCTCTGCAGAGGAAAAGCAGCAGGAGCTGTATCGTCTCTGGGAAAGCACAGATCCGCAGGGCTGTTGTGCTGTGAATAGGCTGCCAAGGGAAGGTGCAGACCAGCAATAGCTTTCAGGGCTACCGCCTTCCTTGTGGGAGAAGGAGACGAATTTTTGCCTTTTCCGGAAGGGGCTCTGCAGAGGAAAAGCAGCAGAGGCAGTATCGTCTCTGGGAAAGCACAGATCCGCAGGGCTGTTGTGCTGTGAATAGGCTGCCAAGGGAAGGTGCAGACCAGCAACAGCTTTCAGGCTTAGCACCTTCCTTGTGGGAGAAGGAGCCCAATTTTTGCCTTAACGGAGAGGGGCTCTGCAGAGGAAAAGCAGCAGGAGCTGTATCGCCTGTGGGAAAGCACAGATCCGCAGGGCTGTTGTGCTGTGAATAGGCTGCCAAGGGAAGGTGCAGACCAGCAACAGCTTTCAGGCTTAGCACCTTCCTTGTGGGAGAAGGAGCCGGACGTTTTCCTTTTCCGAAGGGGGCTCTGCCGTGGACAGGCAGCAGCAGAAGATGTATCATCTGTGGGAAAGCACAGATCCGCAGGGCTGTTGTGCTGTGAATAGGCTGCAAGGGAAGGTGCACACGAGCAACAGCTTTCAGGCTTAGCACCTTCCTTGTGGGAGAAGGAGCCGAATTTTTGCCTTTTCCGAAAGGGGCTCTGCAGAGGAAAAGCATCATGAGCTGTATCATCTGTGGGAAAGCACAGATCCGCCGGGCTGTTGTGCTGTGAATAGGCTGCCAAGGGAAGGTGCAGACCAGCAACAGCTTTCAGGGCTACCGCCTTCCTTGTGGGAGAAGGAGACGAATTTTTGCCTTATCCGAGAGGGGCTCTGCAGAGGAAAAGCAGCAGGAGCTGTATCGTCTGTGGGAAAGCACAGATCCGCAGGGCTGTTGTGCTGTGAACAGGCTGCCAAGGGAAGGTGCAGACCAGCAACAGCTTTCAGGGCTAGCACCTTCCTTGTGGGAGAAGGAGCCGGATTTTTGCCTCATCGAAGACGGGCTCTGCAGAGGAAAAGCATCATGAGCTGCATCGTCTCTGGGAAAGCACAGATCCGCAGGGCTGTTGTGCTGTGAATAGGCTGCCAAGGGAAGGTGCAGACCAGCAACAGCTTTCAGGGCTAGCGCCTTCCGTGTGGGAGAAGGAGCCGGACGTTTGCCTTTTCCGAAAGGGGCTCTGCAGAGGAAAAGCAGCAGGAGCTGTATCGTCTGTGGGAAAGCACAGATCCACAGGGCTGTTGTGCTGTGAACAGGCTGCCAAGGGAAGGTGCAGACCAGCAACAGCTTTCAGGGCTAGCACCTTCCTTGTGGGAGAAGGAGCCGGATTTTTGCCTCATCGGAGACGGGCTCTGCAGAGGAAAAGCATCATGAGCTGCATCGTCTCTGGGAAAGCACAGATCCGCCGGGCTGTTGTGCTGTGAATAGGCTGCCAAGGGAAGGTGCAGACCAGCAACAGCTTTCAGGGCTACCGCCTTCCTTGTGGGAGAAGGAGACGAATTTTTGCCTTATCCGAGAGGGGCTCTGCAGAGGAAAAGCATCAGGAGATGTATCGCCTGTGGGAAAGCACAGATCCGCAGGGCTGTTGTGCTGTGAACAGGCTGCCAAGGGAAGGTGCAGACCAGCAACAGCTTTCAGGGCTAGCACCTTCCTTGTGGGAGAAGGAGCCGGACGTTTGCCTTTTCCGAACGGGGCTCTGCAGAGGAAAAGCAGCAGGAGCAATATCGTCCGTGGGAAAGCACAGATCCGCAGGGCTGTTGTGCTGTGAACAGGCTGCCAAGGGAAGGTGCAGACCAGCAACAGCTTTCAGGGCTAGCACCTTCCTTGTGGGAGAAGGAGCCGGATTTTTGCCTTTTCCGAAAGGGGCTCTGCAGAGGAAAAGCATCATGAGCTGTATCATCTGTGGGAAAGCACAGATCCGCAGGGCTGTTGTGCTGTGAATAGGCTGCCAAGGGAAGGTGCAGACCAGCAACAGCTTTCAGGCTTAGCGCCTTCCTTGTGGGAGAAGGAGCCGGACGTTTGCCTTTTCCGAAAGGGGCTCTGCAGAGGAAAAGCATCATGAGCTGTATCGTCTGTGGGAAAGCACAGATCCGCAGGGCTGTTGTGCTGTGAATAGGCTGCCAAGGGAAGGTGCAGACCAGCAACAGCTTTCAGGGCTACCGCCTTCCTTGTGGGAGAAGGAGCCGAATTTTTGTCTTATCCGAGAGGGGCTCTGCAGAGGAAAAGCAGCAGGAGCTGTATCGTCTGTGGGAAAGCACAGATCCGCAGGGCTGTTGTGCTGTGAATAGGCTGCCAAGGGAAGGTGCAGACCAGCAATAGCTTTCAGGGCTAGCACCTTCCTTGTGGGAGAAGGAGCCGGACGTTTGCCTTTTCGGAGAGGAACTCTGCAGAGGAGAAGCAGCAGCAGATGTATCGTCTGTGGGAAAGCACAGATCCGCAGGGCTGTTGTGCTGTGAATAGGCTGCCAAGGGAAGGTGCAGACCAGCAACAGCTTTCAGGCTTAGCACCTTCCTTGTGGGAGAAGGAGCCCAATTTTTGTCTTAACGGAGAGGGGCTCTGCAGAGGAAAAGCATCATGAGCTGTATCATCTCTGGGAAAGCACAGATCCGCAGGGCTGTTGTGCTGTGAATAGGCTGCCAAGGGAAGGTGCAGACCAGCAACAGCTTTCAGGGCTAGCGCCTTCCTTGTGGGAGTAGGAGCCGGATTTTTGCCTTATCGGAGAGGGGCTCTGCAGAGGAAAAGTATCATGAGCTGCAACGCCTGTGGGAAACCACAGATCCGCAGGGCTGTTGTGCTGTGAATAGGCTGCCAAGGGAAGGTGCAGACCAGCAACAGCTTTCAGGCTTAGCGCCTTCCTTGTGGGAGAAGGAGCCGGACGTTTGCCTTTTCCGAACGGGGCTCTGCAGAGGAAAAGCAGCATGAGCTGTATCGTCTGTGGGAAAGCACAGATCCACAGGGCTGTTGTGCTGTGAATAGGCTGCCAAGGGAAGGTGCAGACCAGCAACAGCTTTCAGGCTTAGCACCTTCCTTGTGGGAGAAGGAGCCGGACGTTTTCCTTTTCCGAAGGGGGCTCTGCCGCGGACAGGCAGCAGCAGAAGATGTATCATCTGTGGGAAAGCACAGATCCGCAGGGCTGTTGTGCTGTGAATAGGCTGCAAGGGAAGGTGCACACGAGCAACAGCTTTCAGGCTTAGCACCTTCCTTGTGGGAGAAGGAGCCGAATTTTTGCCTTTTCCGAAAGGGGCTCTGCAGAGGAAAAGCAGCAGGAGCTGCAACGCCTGTGGGAAACCACAGATCCGCAGGGCTGTTGTGCTGTGAATAGGCTGCCAAGGGAAGGTGCAGACCAGCAACAGCTTTCAGGGCTACCGCCTTCCTTGTGGGAGAAGGAGACGAATTTTTGCCTTATCCGAGAGGGGCTCTGCAGAGGAAAAGCAGCAGGAGCTGTATCGTCTGTGGGAAAGCACAGATCCGCAGGGCTGTTGTGCTGTGAACAGGCTGCCAAGGGAAGGTGCAGACCAGCAACAGCTTTCAGGGCTAGCACCTTCCTTGTGGGAGAAGGAGCCGGATTTTTGCCTCATCGAAGACGGGCTCTGCAGAGGAAAAGCATCATGAGCTGCATCGTCTCTGGGAAAGCACAGATCCGCAGGGCTGTTGTGCTGTGAATAGGCTGCCAAGGGAAGGTGCAGACCAGCAACAGCTTTCAGGGCTAGCACCTTCCTTGTGGGACAAGGAGCCGGACGTTTGCCTTTTCCGAAAGGGGCTCTGCAGAGGAAAAGCATCAGGAGCTGTATCGTCTCTGGGAAAGCACAGATCCGCAGGGCTGTTGTGCTGTGAATAGGCTGCCAAGGGAAGGTGCAGACCAGCAATAGCTTTCAGGGCTAGCACCTTCCTTGTGGGAGAAGGAGCCGGACGTTTGCCTTATCGGAGAGGGGCTCTGCAGAGGAAAAGCATCAGGAGATGTATCGCCTGTGGGAAAGCACAGATCCGCAGGGCTGTTGTGCTGTGAACAGGCTGCCAAGGGAACGTGCAGACCAGCAACAGCTTTCAGGGCTAGCACCTTCCTTGTGGGAGAAGGAGCCGGACGTTTGCCTTATCGGACAGGGGCTCTGCAGAGGAGAAGCAGCAGGAGATGTATTGTCTGTGGGAAAGCACAGATCCGCCGGGCTGTTGTGCTGTGAACAGGCTGCCAAGGGAAGGTGCAGACCAGCAACAGCTTTCAGGGCTACCGCCTTCCTTGTGGGAGAAGGAGACGAATTTTTGCCTTTTCCGAAAGGGGCTCTGCAGAGGAAAAGCAGCAGGAGCTGTATCGTCTCTGGGAAAGCACAGATCCGCAGGGCTGTTGTGCTGTTAATAGGCTGCCAAGGGAAGGTGCAGACCAGCAAAAGCTTTCAGGGCTAGCACCTTCCTTGAGGGCGAAGGAGCTGAATTTTTGCCTTATCCGAGAGAGGCTCTGCAGAGGAAAAGCAGCAGGAGCAGTATCGTCCCTGGGAAAGCACAGATCCGCAGGGCTGTTGTGCTGTGAATAGGCTGCCAAGGGAAGGTGCAGACCAGCAACAGCTTTCAGGCTTAGCACCTTCCTTGTGGGAGAAGGAGCTGAATTTTTGCCTTATCCGAGAGAGGCTCTGCAGAGGAAAAGCAGCAGGAGCAGTATCGTCTCTGGGAAAGCACAGATCCGCAGGGCTGTTGTGCTGTGAATAGGCTGCCAAGGGAAGGTGCAGACCAGCAACAGCTTTCAGGCTTAGCACCTTCCTTGTGGGAGAAGGAGCCGGATTTTTGCCTTAACGGAGAGGGGCTCTGCAGAGGAAAAGCATCATGAGCTGTATCATCTGTGGGAAAGCACAGATCCGCCGGGCTGTTGTGCTGTGAATAGGCTGCCAAGGGAAGGTGCAGACCAGCAACAGCTTTCAGGGCTACCGCCTTCCTTGTGGGAGTAGGAGCCGGATTTTTGCCTTATCGCAGACGGGCTCTGCAGAGGAAAAGCAGCAGGAGCTGCAACGCCTGAGGGAAACCACAGATCCGCAGGGCTGTTGTGCTGTGAATAGGCTGCCAAGGGAAGGTGCAGACCAGCAACAGCTTTCAGGCTTAGCGCCTTCCTTGTGGGAGAAGGAGCCGGACGTTTGCCTTTTCCGAAAGGGGCTCTGCAGAGGAAAAGCAGCAGGAGCTGTATCGTCTGTGGGAAAGCACAGATCCGCAGGGCTGTTGTGCTGTGAATAGGCTGCCAAGGGAAGGTGCAGACCAGAAATAGCTTTCAGGGCTAGCACCTTCCTTGTGGGAGAAGGAGCCGGACGTTTGCCTTTTCGGAGAGGAACTCTGCAGAGGAGAAGCAGCAGGAGATGTATCGTCTGTGGGAAAGCACAGATCCGCAGGGCTGTTGTGCTGTTTAACAGGCTGCCAAGGGAAGGTGCAGACCAGCAACAGCTTTCAGGGCTACCGCCTTCCTTGTGGGAGAAGGAGACGAATTTTTGCCTTTTCCGAAAGGGGCTCTGCAGAGGAAAAGCAGCAGGAGCAGTATCGTCTCTGGGAAAGCACAGATCCGCAGGGCTGTTGTGCTGTTAATAGGCTGCCAAGGGAAGGTGCAGACCAGCAAAAGCTTTCAGGGCTAGCACCTTCCTTGTGGGAGAAGGAGCTGAATTTTTGCCTTATCCGAGAGAGGCTCTGCAGAGGAAAAGCAGCAGGAGCAGTATCGTCTCTGGGAAAGCACAGATCCGCAGGGCTGTTGTGCTGTGAATAGGCTGCCAAGGGAAGGTGCAGACCAGCAACAGCTTTCAGGGCTAGCACCTTCCTTGTGGGAGAAGGAGCCCGATTTTTGCCTTATCGGAGAGGGGCTCTGCAGAGGAAAAGCATCATGCGCTGTGTCGTCTGTGGGAAAGCACAGATCCACAGGGCTGTTGTGCTGTGAATAGGCTGCCAAGGGAAGGTGCAGACCAGCAACAGCTTTCAGGCTTAGCACCTTCCTTGTGGGAGAAGGAGCCGGATTTTTGCCTTATCGGAGACAGGCTCTGCAGAGGAAAAGCATCATGAGCTGTATCATCTGTGGGAAAGCACAGATCCGCAGGGCTGTTGTGCTGTGAATAGGCTGCCAAGGGAAGGTGCAGACCAGCAACAGCTTTCAGGGCTACCGCCTTCCTTGTGGGAGTAGGAGTCGGATTTTTGCCTTATCGGAGACGGGCTCTGCAGAGGAAAAGCAGCAGGAGCTGCAACGCCTGTGGGAAACCACAGATCCGCAGGGCTGTTGTGCTGTGAATAGGCTGCCAAGGGAAGGTGCAGAGCAGCAACAGCTTTCAGGCTTAGCGCCTTCCTTGTGGGAGAAGGAGCCGGACGTTTGCCTTTTCCGAAAGGGGCTCTGCAGAGGAAAAGCAGCAGGAGCTGTATCGTCTGTGGGAAAGCACAGATCCGCAGGGCTGTTGTGCTGTGAACAGGCTGCCAAGGGAAGGTGCAGAGCAGCAACAGCTTTCAGGGCTAGCACCTTCCTTGTGGGAGAAGGAGCCGGATTTTTGCCTCATCGGAGAGGGGCTCTGCAGAGGAAAAGCATCATGAGCTGTATCGTCTGTGGGAAAGCACAGATCCGCAGGGCTGTTGTGCTGTGAATAGGCTGCCAAGGGAAGGTGCAGACCAGCAACAGCTTTCAGGCTTAGCACCTTCCTTGTGGGAGAAGGAGCCGGACGTTTGCCTTTTCCGAAAGGGGCTCTGCAGAGGAAAAGCAGCAGGAGCTGTATCGTCTGTGGGAAAGCACAGATCCGCAGGGCTGTTGTGCTGTGAATAGGCTGCCAAGGGAAGGTGCAGACCAGCAACAGCTTTCAGGGCTAGCGCCTTCCTTGTGGGAGAAGGAGCCGGATTTTTGTCTTATGGGAAAGGGGCTCTGCAGAGGAAAAGCAGCAGGAGCAGTATCGTCTCTGGGAAAGCACAGATCCGCAGGGCTGTTGTGCTGTTAATAGGCTGCCAAGGGAAGGTGCAGACCAGCAAAAGCTTTCAGAGCTAGCAACTTCCTTGTGGGAGAAGGAGCTGAATTTTTGCCTTATCCGAGAGAGGCTCTGCAGAGGAAAAGCAGCAGGAGCAGTATCGTCCCTGGGAAAGCACAGATCCGCAGGGCTGTTGTGCTGTGAATAGGCTGCCAAGGGAAGGTGCAGACCAGCAATAGCTTTCAGGGCTAGCACCTTCCTTGTGGGAGAAGGAGCTGAATTTTTGCCTTATCCGAGAGAGGCTCTGCAGAGGAAAAGCAGCAGGAGCAGTATCGTCTCTGGGAAAGCACAGATCCGCAGGGCTGTTGTGCTGTGAATAGGCTGCCAAGGGAAGGTGCAGACCAGCAACAGCTTTCAGGCTTAGCACCTTCCTTGTGGGAGAAGGAGCCGGATTTTTGCCTTAACGGAGAGGGGCTCTGCAGAGGAAAAGCATCATGAGCTGTATCATCTGTGGGAAAGCACAGATCCGCCGGGCTGTTGTGCTGTGAATAGGCTGCCAAGGGAAGGTGCAGACCAGCAACAGCTTTCAGGGCTACCGCCTTCCTTGTGGGAGTAGGAGCCGGATTTTTGCCTTTTCCGAAAGGGGCTCTGCAGAGGAAAAGCAGCAGGAGCTGTATCGTCTGTGGGAAAGCACAGATCCGCAGGGCTGTTGTGCTGTGAATAGGCTGCCAAGGGAAGGTGCAGACCAGAAATAGCTTTCAGGGCTAGCACCTTCCTTGTGGGAGAAGGAGCCGGACGTTTGCCTTTTCGGAGAGGAACTCTGCAGAGGAGAAGCAGCAGGAGATGTATCGTCTGTGGGAAAGCACAGATCCGCCGGGCTGTTGTGCTGTGAACAGGCTGCCAAGGGAAGGTGCAGACCAGCAACAGCTTTCAGGGCTACCGCCTTCCTTGTGGGAGAAGGAGACGAATTTTTGCCTTTTCCGAAAGGGGCTCTGCAGAGGAAAAGCAGCAGGAGCAGTATCGTCTCTGGGAAAGCACAGATCCGCAGGGCTGTTGTGCTGTTAATAGGCTGCCAAGGGAAGGTGCAGACCAGCAAAAGCTTTCAGGGCTAGCACCTTCCTTGTGGGAGAAGGAGCTGAATTTTTGCCTTATCCGAGAGAGGCTCTGCAGAGGAAAAGCAGCAGGAGCAGTATCGTCTCTGGGAAAGCACAGATCCGCAGGGCTGTTGTGCTGTGAATAGGCTGCCAAGGGAAGGTGCAAACCAGCAACAGCTTTCAGGGCTAGCACCTTCCTTGTGGGAGAAGGAGCCCGATTTTTGCCTTATCGGAGAGGGGCTCTGCAGAGGAAAAGCATCATGCGCTGTGTCGTCTGTGGGAAAGCACAGATCCACAGGGCTGTTGTGCTGTGAATAGGCTGCCAAGGGAAGGTGCAGACCAGCAACAGCTTTCAGGCTTAGCACCTTCCTTGTGGGAGAAGGAGCCGGATTTTTGCCTTATCGGAGACAGGCTCTGCAGAGGAAAAGCATCATGAGCTGTATCATCTGTGGGAAAGCACAGATCCGCAGGGCTGTTGTGCTGTGAATAGGCTGCCAAGGGAAGGTGCAGACCAGCAACAGCTTTCAGGGCTACCGCCTTCCTTGTGGGAGTAGGAGTCGGATTTTTGCCTTATCGGAGACGGGCTCTGCAGAGGAAAAGCAGCAGGAGCTGCAACGCCTGTGGGAAACCACAGATCCGCAGGGCTGTTGTGCTGTGAATAGGCTGCCAAGGGAAGGTGCAGACCAGCAACAGCTTTCAGGCTTAGCGCCTTCCTTGTGGGAGAAGGAGCCGGACGTTTGCCTTTTCCGAAAGGGGCTCTGCAGAGGAAAAGCAGCAGGAGCTGTATCGTCTGTGGGAAAGCACAGATCCGCAGGGCTGTTGTGCTGTGAACAGGCTGCCAAGGGAAGGTGCAGAGCAGCAACAGCTTTCAGGGCTAGCACCTTCCTTGTGGGAGAAGGAGCCGGATTTTTGCCTCATCGGAGAGGGGCTCTGCAGAGGAAAAGCATCATGAGCTGTATCGTCTGTGGGAAAGCACAGATCCGCAGGGCTGTTGTGCTGTGAATAGGCTGCCAAGGGAAGGTGCAGACCAGCAACAGCTTTCAGGCTTAGCACCTTCCTTGTGGGAGAAGGAGCCGGACGTTTGCCTTTTCCGAAAGGGGCTCTGCAGAGGAAAAGCAGCAGGAGCTGTATCGTCTGTGGGAAAGCACAGATCCGCAGGGCTGTTGTGCTGTGAATAGGCTGCCAAGGGAAGGTGCAGACCAGCAACAGCTTTCAGGGCTACCGCCTTCCTTGTGGGAGAAGGAGACGAATTTTTGCCTTTTCCGGAAGGGGCTCTGCAGAGGAAAAGCAGCAGAGGCAGTATCGTCTCTGGGAAAGCACAGATCCGCAGGGCTGTTGTGCTGTGAATAGGCTGCCAAGGGAAGGTGCAGACCAGCAACAGCTTTCAGGCTTAGCACCTTCCTTGTGGGAGAAGGAGCCCAATTTTTGCCTTAACGGAGAGGGGCTCTGCAGAGGAAAAGCATCATGAGCTGTATCATCTCTGGGAAAGCACAGATCCGCAGGGCTGTTGTGCTGTGAATAGGCTGCCAAGGGAAGGTGCAGACCAGCAACAGCTTTCAGGGCTAGCGCCTTCCTTGTGGGAGTAGGAGCCGGATTTTTGCCTTATCGGAGAGGGGCTCTGCAGAGGAAAAGTATCATGAGCTGCAACGCCTGTGGGAAACCACAGATCCGCAGGGCTGTTGTGCTGTGAATAGGCTGCCAAGGGAAGGTGCAGACCAGCAACAGCTTTCAGGCTTAGCGCCTTCCTTGTGGGAGAAGGAGCCGGACGTTTGCCTTTTCCGAACGGGGCTCTGCAGAGGAAAAGCAGCATGAGCTGTATCGTCTGTGGGAAAGCACAGATCCACAGGGCTGTTGTGCTGTGAATAGGCTGCCAAGGGAAGGTGCAGACCAGCAACAGCTTTCAGGCTTAGCACCTTCCTTGTGGGAGAAGGAGCCGGACGTTTTCCTTTTCCGAAGGGGGCTCTGCCGCGGACAGGCAGCAGCAGAAGATGTATCATCTGTGGGAAAGCACAGATCCGCAGGGCTGTTGTGCTGTGAATAGGCTGCAAGGGAAGGTGCACACGAGCAACAGCTTTCAGGCTTAGCACCTTCCTTGTGGGAGAAGGAGCCGAATTTTTGCCTTTTCCGAAAGGGGCTCTGCAGAGGAAAAGCAGCAGGAGCTGCAACGCCTGTGGGAAACCACAGATCCGCAGGGCTGTTGTGCTGTGAATAGGCTGCCAAGGGAAGGTGCAGACCAGCAACAGCTTTCAGGGCTAGCACCTTCCTTGTGGGAGAAGGAGCCGGACGTTTGCCTTATCGGAGAGGGGCTCTGCAGAGGAAAAGCATCAGGAGCTGCATCGTCTCTGGGAAAGCACAGATCCGCAGGGCTGTTGTGCTGTGAATAGGCTGCCAAGGGAAGGTGCAGACCAGCAACAGCTTTCAGGGCTAGCACCTTCCTTGTGGGACAAGGAGCCGGACGTTTGCCTTATCGGAGAGGGGCTCTGCAGAGGAAAAGCATCAGGAGCTGTATCGTCTCTGGGAAAGCACAGATCCGCAGGGCTGTTGTGCTGTGAATAGGCTGCCAAGGGAAGGTGCAGACCAGCAATAGCTTTCAGGGCTAGCACCTTCCTTGTGGGAGAAGGAGCCGGACGTTTGCCTTATCGGAGAGGGGCTCTGCAGAGGAAAAGCATCAGGAGATGTATCGCCTGTGGGAAAGCACAGATCCGCAGGGCTGTTGTGCTGTGAACAGGCTGCCAAGGGAACGTGCAGACCAGCAACAGCTTTCAGGGCTAGCACCTTCCTTGTGGGAGAAGGAGCCGGACGTTTGCCTTATCGGACAGGGGCTCTGCAGAGGAGAAGCAGCAGGAGATGTATTGTCTGTGGGAAAGCACAGATCCGCCGGGCTGTTGTGCTGTGAATAGGCTGCCAAGGGAAGGTGCAGACCAGCAACAGCTTTCAGGGCTACCGCCTTCCTTGTGGGAGAAGGAGACGAATTTTTGCCTTTTCCGAAAGGGGCTCTGCAGAGGAAAAGCAGCAGGAGCTGTATCGTCTCTGGGAAAGCACAGATCCGCAGGGCTGTTGTGCTGTTAATAGGCTGCCAAGGGAAGGTGCAGACCAGCAAAAGCTTTCAGGGCTAGCACCTTCCTTGAGGGCGAAGGAGCTGAATTTTTGCCTTATCCGAGAGAGGCTCTGCAGAGGAAAAGCAGCAGGAGCAGTATCGTCCCTGGGAAAGCACAGATCCGCAGGGCTGTTGTGCTGTGAATAGGCTGCCAAGGGAAGGTGCAGACCAGCAACAGCTTTCAGGCTTAGCACCTTCCTTGTGGGAGAAGGAGCTGAATTTTTGCCTTATCCGAGAGAGGCTCTGCAGAGGAAAAGCAGCAGGAGCAGTATCGTCTCTGGGAAAGCACAGATCCGCAGGGCTGTTGTGCTGTGAATAGGCTGCCAAGGGAAGGTGCAGACCAGCAACAGCTTTCAGGCTTAGCACCTTCCTTGTGGGAGAAGGAGCCGGATTTTTGCCTTAACGGAGAGGGGCTCTGCAGAGGAAAAGCATCATGAGCTGTATCATCTGTGGGAAAGCACAGATCCGCCGGGCTGTTGTGCTGTGAATAGGCTGCCAAGGGAAGGTGCAGACCAGCAACAGCTTTCAGGGCTACCGCCTTCCTTGTGGGAGTAGGAGCCGGATTTTTGCCTTATCGCAGACGGGCTCTGCAGAGGAAAAGCAGCAGGAGCTGCAACGCCTGAGGGAAACCACAGATCCGCAGGGCTGTTGTGCTGTGAATAGGCTGCCAAGGGAAGGTGCAGACCAGCAACAGCTTTCAGGCTTAGCGCCTTCCTTGTGGGAGAAGGAGCCGGACGTTTGCCTTTTCCGAAAGGGGCTCTGCAGAGGAAAAGCAGCAGGAGCTGTATCGTCTGTGGGAAAGCACAGATCCGCAGGGCTGTTGTGCTGTGAATAGGCTGCCAAGGGAAGGTGCAGACCAGAAATAGCTTTCAGGGCTAGCACCTTCCTTGTGGGAGAAGGAGCCGGACGTTTGCCTTTTCGGAGAGGAACTCTGCAGAGGAGAAGCAGCAGGAGATGTATCGTCTGTGGGAAAGCACAGATCCGCAGGGCTGTTGTGCTGTTTAACAGGCTGCCAAGGGAAGGTGCAGACCAGCAACAGCTTTCAGGGCTACCGCCTTCCTTGTGGGAGAAGGAGACGAATTTTTGCCTTTTCCGAAAGGGGCTCTGCAGAGGAAAAGCAGCAGGAGCAGTATCGTCTCTGGGAAAGCACAGATCCGCAGGGCTGTTGTGCTGTTAATAGGCTGCCAAGGGAAGGTGCAGACCAGCAAAAGCTTTCAGGGCTAGCACCTTCCTTGTGGGAGAAGGAGCTGAATTTTTGCCTTATCCGAGAGAGGCTCTGCAGAGGAAAAGCAGCAGGAGCAGTATCGTCTCTGGGAAAGCACAGATCCGCAGGGCTGTTGTGCTGTGAATAGGCTGCCAAGGGAAGGTGCAGACCAGCAACAGCTTTCAGGGCTAGCACCTTCCTTGTGGGAGAAGGAGCCCGATTTTTGCCTTATCGGAGAGGGGCTCTGCAGAGGAAAAGCATCATGCGCTGTGTCGTCTGTGGGAAAGCACAGATCCACAGGGCTGTTGTGCTGTGAATAGGCTGCCAAGGGAAGGTGCAGACCAGCAACAGCTTTCAGGCTTAGCACCTTCCTTGTGGGAGAAGGAGCCGGATTTTTGCCTTATCGGAGACAGGCTCTGCAGAGGAAAAGCATCATGAGCTGTATCATCTGTGGGAAAGCACAGATCCGCAGGGCTGTTGTGCTGTGAATAGGCTGCCAAGGGAAGGTGCAGACCAGCAACAGCTTTCAGGGCTACCGCCTTCCTTGTGGGAGTAGGAGTCGGATTTTTGCCTTATCGGAGACGGGCTCTGCAGAGGAAAAGCAGCAGGAGCTGCAACGCCTGTGGGAAACCACAGATCCGCAGGGCTGTTGTGCTGTGAATAGGCTGCCAAGGGAAGGTGCAGAGCAGCAACAGCTTTCAGGCTTAGCGCCTTCCTTGTGGGAGAAGGAGCCGGACGTTTGCCTTTTCCGAAAGGGGCTCTGCAGAGGAAAAGCAGCAGGAGCTGTATCGTCTGTGGGAAAGCACAGATCCGCAGGGCTGTTGTGCTGTGAACAGGCTGCCAAGGGAAGGTGCAGAGCAGCAACAGCTTTCAGGGCTAGCACCTTCCTTGTGGGAGAAGGAGCCGGATTTTTGCCTCATCGGAGAGGGGCTCTGCAGAGGAAAAGCATCATGAGCTGTATCGTCTGTGGGAAAGCACAGATCCGCAGGGCTGTTGTGCTGTGAATAGGCTGCCAAGGGAAGGTGCAGACCAGCAACAGCTTTCAGGCTTAGCACCTTCCTTGTGGGAGAAGGAGCCGGACGTTTGCCTTTTCCGAAAGGGGCTCTGCAGAGGAAAAGCAGCAGGAGCTGTATCGTCTGTGGGAAAGCACAGATCCGCAGGGCTGTTGTGCTGTGAATAGGCTGCCAAGGGAAGGTGCAGACCAGCAACAGCTTTCAGGGCTAGCACCTTCCTTGTGGGAGAAGGAGCCCGATTTTTGCCTTATCGCAGAGGGGCTCTGCAGAGGAAAAGCAGCAGGAGCTGTATCGCCTGTGGGAAAGCACAGATCCGCAGGGCTGTTGTGCTGTGAATAGGCTGCCAAGGGAAGGTGCAGACCAGCAACAGCTTTCAGGCTTAGCGCCTTCCTTGTGGAGAAGGAGCCGGATGTTTGCCTTATCCGAGAGAGGCTCTGCAGAGGAAAAGCAGCAGGAGCTGTATCGTCTGTGGGAAAGCACAGATCCGCAGGGCTGTTGTGCTGTGAATAGGCTGCCAAGGGAAGGTGCAGACCAGCAACAGCTTTCAGGGCTAGCACCTTCCTTGTGGGAGAAGGAGCCCGATTTTTGCCTCATCGGAGAGGGGCTCTGCAGAGGAAAAGCATCATGAGCTGTATCATCTGTGGGAAAGCACAGATCCGCAGGGCTGTTGTGCTGTGAATAGGCTGCCAAGGGAAGGTGCAGACCAGCAACAGCTTTCAGGGCTAGCGCCTTCCTTGTGGGAGAAGGAGCCGGACGTTTGCATTTTCCGAAAGGGGCTCTGCAGAGGAAAAGCAGCAGGAGCTGTATCGTCTGTGGGAAAGCACAGATCCGCCGGGCTGTTGTGCTGTGAATAGGCTGCCAAGGGAAGGTGCAGACGAGCAACAGCTTTCAGGGTTAGCACCTTCCTTGAGGCCGAAGGAGCTGAATTTTTGCCTTATCCGAGAGAGGCTCTGCAGAGGAAAAGCAGCAGGAGCTGTATCGTCTGTGGGAAAGCACAGATCCGCAGGGCTGTTGTGCTGTGAATAGGCTGCCAAGGGAAGGTGCAGACCAGCAACAGCTTACAGGGCTAGCACCTTCCTTGTGGGAGAAGGAGCCCGATTTTTGCCTTATCGGAGAGGGGCTCTGCAGAGGAAAAGCATCATGAGCTGTATCGTCTGTGGGAAAGCACAGATCCGCAGGGCTGTTGTGCTGTGAATAGGCTGCCAAGGGAAGGTGCAGACCAGCAACAACTTTCAGGGCTAGCACCTTCCTTGTGGGAGAAGGAGCCGGATTTTTGCCTTAACGGGGAGGGGCTCTGCAGAGGAAAAGCATCATGAGCTGTATCATCTGTGGGAAAGCACAGATCCGCCGGGCTGTTGTGCTGTGAATAGGCTGCCAAGGGAAGGTGCAGACCAGCAACAGCTTTCAGGGCTACCGCCTTCCTTGTGGGAGTAGGAGCCGGATTTTTGCCTTATCGGAGACGGGCTCTGCAGAGGAAAAGCAGCAGGAGCTGCAACGCCTGTGGGAAACCACAGATCCGCAGGGCTGTTGTGCTGTGAATAGGCTGCCAAGGGAAGGTGCAGACCAGCAACAGCTTTCAGGCTTAGCGCCTTCCTTGTGGGAGAAGGAGCCAGACGTTTGCCTTTTCCGAAGGGGGCTCTGCAGAGGAAAAGCAGCATGAGCTGTATCGTCTGTGGGAAAGCACAGATCCGCAGGGCTGTTGTGCTGTGAATAGGCTGCCAAGGGAAGGTGCAGACCAGCAACAGCTTTCAGGGCTACCGCCTTCCTTGTGGGAGAAGGAGACGAATTTTTGCCTTTTCCGAAAGGGGCTCTGCAGAGGAAAAGCAGCAGGAGCTGTATCGTCTGTGGGAAAGCACAGATCCGCAGGGCTGTTGTGCTGTGAATAGGCTGCCAAGGGAAGGTGCAGACCAGCAACAGCTTTCAGGCTTAGCACCTTCCTTGTGGGAGAAGGAGCCCAATTTTTGCCTTAACGGAGAGGGGCTCTGCAGAGGAAAAGCATCATGAGCTGTATCATCTGTGGGAAAGCACAGATCCGCAGGGCTGTTGTGCTGTGAATAGGCTGCCAAGGGAAGGTGCAGACCAGCAACAGCTTTCAGGGCTAGCGCCTTCCTTGTGGGAGTAGGAGCCGGATTTTTGCCTTATCGGAGAGGGGCTCTGCAGAGGAAAAGCAGCAGGAGCTGTATCGCCTGTGGGAAAGCACAGATCCACAGGGCTGTTGTGCTGTGAATAGGCTGCCAAGGGAAGGTGCAGACCAGCAACAGCTTTCAGGCTTAGCACCTTCCTTGTGGGAGAAGGAGCCGGACGTTTTCCTTTTCCGAAGGGGGCTCTGCCGCGGACAGGCAGCAGCAGAAGATGTATCATCTGTGGGAAAGCACAGATCCGCCGGGCTGTTGTGCTGTGAATAGGCTGCCAAGGGAAGGTGCAGACCAGCAACAGCTTTCAGGGCTACCGCCTTCCTTGTGGGAGAAGGAGACGAATTTTTGCCTTATCCGAGAGGGGCTCTGCAGAGGAAAAGCAGCAGGAGCTGTATCGTCTGTGGGAAAGCACAGATCCGCAGGGCTGTTGTGCTGTGAACAGGCTGCCAAGGGAAGGTGCAGACCAGCAACAGCTTTCAGGGCTAGCACCTTCCTTGTGGGAGAAGGAGCCGGATTTTTGCCTCATCGAAGACGGGCTCTGCAGAGGAAAAGCATCATGAGCTGCATCGTCTCTGGGAAAGCACAGATCCGCAGGGCTGTTGTGCTGTGAATAGGCTGCCAAGGGAAGGTGCAGACCAGCAACAGCTTTCAGGGCTAGCACCTTCCTTGTGGGAGAAGGAGCCGGACGTTTGCCTTTTCGGAGAGGAACTCTGCAGAGGAGAGGCAGCAGGAGATGTATCGTCTGTGGGAAAGCACAGATCCGCCGGGCTGTTGTGCTGTGAACAGGCTGCCAAGGGAAGGTGCAGACCAGCAACAGCTTTCACGGCTAGCGCCTTCCTTGTGGGAGTAGGAGCCGGATTTTTGCCTTATCGGAGAGGGGCTCTGCAGAGGAAAAGTATCATGAGCTGCAACGCCTGTGGGAAACCACAGATCCGCAGGGCTGTTGTGCTGTGAATAGGCTGCCAAGGGAAGGTGCAGACCAGCAACAGCTTTCAGGCTTAGCGCCTTCCTTGTGGGAGAAGGAGCCGGACGTTTGCCTTTTCCGAACGGGGCTCTGCAGAGGAAAAGCAGCAGGAGCTGTATCGTCTGTGGGAAAGCACAGATCCGCAGGGCTGTTGTGCTGTGAATAGGCTGCCAAGGGAAGGTGCAGACCAGCAACAGCTTTCAGGCTTAGCACCTTCCTTGTGGGAGAAGGAGCCGGACGTTTTCCTTTTCCGAAGGGGGCTCTGCCGCGGACAGGCAGCAGCAGAAGATGTATCATCTGTGGGAAAGCACAGATCCGCCGGGCTGTTGTGCTGTGAATAGGCTGCCAAGGGAAGGTGCAGACCAGCAACAGCTTTCAGGGCTACCGCCTTCCTTGTGGGAGAAGGAGACGAATTTTTGCCTTATCCGAGAGGGGCTCTGCAGAGGAAAAGCATCATGAGCTGCATCGTCTCTGGGAAAGCACAGATCCGCAGGGCTGTTGTGCTGTGAATAGGCTGCCAAGGGAAGGTGCAGACCAGCAACAGCTTTCAGGGCTAGCACCTTCCTTTTGGGACAAGGAGCCGGACGTTTGCCTTTTCCGAAAGGGGCTCTGCAGAGGAAAAGCATCAGGAGCTGTATCGTCTCTGGGAAAGCACAGATCCGCAGGGCTGTTGTGCTGTGAATAGGCTGCCAAGGGAAGGTGCAGACCAGAAATAGCTTTCAGGCTTAGCACCTTCCTTGTGGGAGAAGGAGCCGGATGTTTTCCTTTTCCGAAGGGGGCTCTGCAGAGGAAAAGCAGCAGGAGCTGTATCGTCTGTGGGAAAGCACAGATCCGCAGGGCTGTTGTGCTGTGAACAGGCTGCCAAGGGAAGGTGCAGACCAGCAACAGCTTTCAGGCTTAGCACCTTCCTTGTGGGAGAAGGAGCCGGACGTTTTCCTTTTCCGAAGGGGGCTCTGCCGAGGAAAAGCATCATGAGCTGTATCGTCTGTGGGAAAGCACAGATCCGCAGGGCTGTTGTGCTGTGAATAGGCTGCCAAGGAAAGGTGCAGACCAGCAACAGCTTTCAGGCTTAGCACCTTCCTTGTGGGAGAAGGAGCCCGATTTTTGCCTTATCGGAGAGGGGCTCTGCAGAGGAAAAGCAGCAGGAGCTGTATCGCCTGTGGGAAAGCACATATCCGCAGGGCTGTTGTGCTGTGAATAGGCTGCCAAGGGAAGGTGCAGACCAGCAACAGCTTTCAGGCTTAGCGCCTTCCTTGTGGGAGAAGGAGCCGGATGTTTGCCTTTTCCGAAAGGGGCTCTGCAGAGGAAAAGCAGCAGGAGCAGTATCGTCTGTGGGAAAGCACAGATCCGCAGGGCTGTTGTGCTGTGAATAGGCTGCCAAGGGAAGGTGCAGACCAGCAACAGCTTTCAGGCTTAGCGCCTTCCTTGTGGGAGAAGGAGCCGGATGTTTGCCTTATCCGAGAGAGGCTCTGCAGAGGAAAAGCAGCAGGAGCTGTATCGTCTGTGGGAAAGCACAGATCCGCAGGGCTGTTGTGCTGTGAATAGGCTGCCAAGGGAAGGTGCAGACCAGCAACAGCTTTCAGGGCTAGCACCTTCCTTGTGGGAGAAGGAGCCCGATTTTTGCCTTATCGGAGAGGGGCTCTGCAGAGGAAAAGCATCATGAGCTGTATCATCTGTGGGAAAGCACAGATCCGCAGGGCTGTTGTGCTGTGAATAGGCTGCCAAGGGAAGGTGCAGACCAGCAACAGCTTTCAGGCTTAGCGCCTTCCTTGTGGGAGAAGGAGCCGGACGTTTGCCTTTTCCGAACGGGGCTCTGCAGAGGAAAAGCAGCAGGAGCTGTATCGTCTGTGGGAAAGCACAGATCTGCAGGGCTGTTGTGCTGTGAATAGGCTGCCAAGGGAAGGTGCAGAGCAGCAACAGCTTTCAGGGCTAGCGCCTTCCTTGTGGGAGAAGGAGCTGAATTTTTGCCTTATCCGAGAGAGGCTCTGCAGAGGAAAAGCAGCAGGAGCTGTATCGTCTGTGGGAAAGCACAGATCCGCAGGGCTGTTGTGCTGTGAATAGGCTGCCAAGGGAAGGTGCAGACCAGCAACAGCTTACAGGGCTAGCACCTTCCTTGTGGGAGAAGGAGCCCGATTTTTGCCTTATCGGAGAGGGGCTCTGCAGAGGAAAAGCATCATGAGCTGTATCATCTGTGGGAAAGCACAGATCCGCAGGGCTGTTGTGCTGTGAATAGGCTGCCAAGGGAAGGTGCAGACCAGCAACAGCTTTCAGGGCTAGCGCCTTCCTTGTGGGAGAAGGAGCCGGACGTTTGCATTTTCCGAAAGGGGCTCTGCAGAGGAAAAGCAGCAGGAGCTGTATCGTCTGTGGGAAAGCACAGATCCGCCGGGCTGTTGTGCTGTGAATAGGCTGCCAAGGGAAGGTGCAGACGAGCAACAGCTTTCAGGCTTAGCACCTTCCTTGTGGCAGAAGGAGCCGGATGTTTTCCTTTTCCGAAGGGGGCTCTGCCGCGGACAGGCAGCAGCAGAAGATGTATCATCTGTGGGAAAGCACAGATCTGCAGGGCTGTTGTGCTGTGAATAGGCTGCCAAGGGAAGGTGCAGACGAGCAACAGCTTTCAGGCTTAGCACCTTCCTTGTGGCAGAAGGAGCCGGATGTTTTCCTTTTCCGAAGGGGGCTCTGCCGCGGACAGGCAGCAGCAGAAGATGTATCATCTGTGGGAAAGCACAGATCTGCAGGGCTGTTGTGCTGTGAATAGGCTGCCAAGGGAAGGTGCAGACCAGCAACAGCTTTCAGGGCTACCGCCTTCCTTGTGGGAGAAGGAGCTGAATTTTTGCCTTATCCGAGAGGGGCTCTGCAGAGGAAAAGCAGCATGAGCTGTATCGTCTGTGGGAAAGCACAGATCCGCAGGGCTGTTGTGCTGTGAATAGGCTGCCAAGGGAAGGTGCAGACCAGCAACAGCTTTCAGGCTTAGCACCTTCCTTGTGGGAGAAGGAGCCGGACGTTTGCCTTTTCCGAAAGGGGCTCTGCAGAGGAAAAGCAGCAGGAGCAGTATCGTCTCTGGGAAAGCACAGATCCGCCGGGCTGTTGTGCTGTGAATAGGCTGCCAAGGGAAGGTGCAGAGCAGCAACAGCTTTCAGGCCTAGCACCTTCCTTGTGGGAGAAGGAGCCGGACGTTTGCCTTATCGGAGAGAGGCTCTGCAGAGGAAAAGCAGCAGAGGCAGTATCGTCTCTGGGAAAGCACAGATCCGCAGGGCTGTTGTGCTGTGAATAGGCTGCCAAGGGAAGGTGCAGACGAGCAACAGCTTTCAGGCTTAGCACCTTCCTTGTGGGAGAAGGAGCCCGATTTTTGCCTTATCGGACAGGGGCTCTGCAGAGGAAAAGCAGCATGAGCTGTATCGTCTGTGGGAAAGCACAGATCCGCAGGGCTGTTGTGCTGTGAACAGGCTGCCAAGGGAAGGTGCAGACCAGCAACAGCTTTCAGGGCTAGCGCCTTCCTTGTGGGAGAAGGAGCCGGACGTTTGCCTTACCCGAACGGGGCTCTGCAGAGGAAAAGCAGCAGGAGCTGTATCGCCTGTGGGAAAGCACAGATCCGCAGGGCTGTTGTGCTGTGAACAGGCTGCCAAGGGAAGGTGCAGACGAGCAACAGCTTTCAGGGCTAGCAAATTCCTTGTGGGAGAAGGAGCCGGACGTTTGCCTTTTCCGAAAGGGGCTCTGCAGAGGAAAAGCATCATGAGCTGTATCGTCCCTGGGAAAGCACAGATCCGCCGGGCTGTTGTGCTGTGAATAGGCTGCCAAGGGAAGGTGCAGACCAGCAACAGCTTTCAGGGCTACCGCCTTCCTTGTGGGAGTAGGAGCCGGATTTTTGCCTTATCGGAGACGGGCTCTGCAGAGGAAAAGCAGCAGGAGCTGTATCATATGTGGGAAAGCACAGATCTGCAGGGCTGTTGTGCTGTGAATAGGCTGCCAAGGGAAGGTGCAGACCAGCAACAGCTTACAGGGCTAGCACCTTCCTTGTGGGAGAAGGAGCCCGATTTTTGCCTTATCGGAGAGGGGCTCTGCAGAGGAAAAGCATCATGAGCTGTATCGTCTGTGGGAAAGCACAGATCCGCAGGGCTGTTGTGCTGTGAACAGGCTGCCAAGGGAAGGTGCAGACCAGCAACAGCTTTCAGGGCTAGCACCTTCCTTGTGGGAGAAGGAGCCGGATTTTTGCCTTAACGGAGAGGGGCTCTGCAGAGGAAAAGCATCATGAGCTGTATCATCTGTGGGAAAGCACAGATCCGCAGGGCTGTTGTGCTGTGAATAGGCTGCCAAGGGAAGGTGCAGACCAGCAACAGCTTTCAGGCTTAGCGCCTTCCTTGTGGGAGAAGGAGCCGGACGTTTGCCTTTTCCGAACGGGGCTCTGCAGAGGAAAAGCAGCAGGAGCTGTATCGTCTGTGGGAAAGCACAGATCTGCAGGGCTGTTGTGCTGTGAATAGGCTGCCAAGGGAAGGTGCAGAGCAGCAACAGCTTTCAGGGCTAGCGCCTTCCTTGTGGGAGAAGGAGCTGAATTTTTGCCTTATCCGAGAGAGGCTCTGCAGAGGAAAAGCAGCAGGAGCTGTATCGTCTGTGGGAAAGCACAGATCCGCAGGGCTGTTGTGCTGTGAACAGGCTGCCAAGGGAAGGTGCAGACCAGCAACAGCTTTCAGGCTTAGCACCTTCCTTGTGGGAGAAGGAGCCGGATTTTTGCCTCATCGGAGACGGGCTCTGCAGAGGAAAAGCATCATG
The DNA here is from genome assembly GCA_037953605.1 of Necrosyrtes monachus. Taxonomy (NCBI): domain Eukaryota; kingdom Metazoa; phylum Chordata; class Aves; order Accipitriformes; family Accipitridae; genus Necrosyrtes; species Necrosyrtes monachus. The sequence continues at coordinate 58,720 of JAZGTQ010000206.1, read as the reverse complement.
AGCTGTATCGTCTGTGGGAAAGCACAGATCTGCAGGGCTGTTGTGCTGTGAATAGGCTGCCAAGGGAAGGTGCAGACCAGCAAGAGCTTTCAGGGCTAGCGCCTTCCTTGTGGGAGAAGGAGCCGGACGTTTGCCTTTTCCGAACGGGGCTCTGCAGAGGAAAAGCATCAGGAGCTGTATCGTCTCTGGGAAAGCACAGATCCACAGGGCTGTTGTGCTGTGAATAGGCTGCCAAGGGAAGGTGCAGACCAGCAACAGCTTTCAGGCTTAGCACCTTCCTTGTGGGAGAAGGAGCCGGATGTTTTCCTTTTCCGAAGGGGGCTCTGCAGAGGAAAAGCAGCAGGAGCTGTATCGCCTGTGGGAAAGCACAGATCCGCAGGGCTGTTGTGCTGTGAACAGGCTGCCAAGGGAAGGTGCAGACCAGCAACAGCTTTCAGGCTTAGCACCTTCCTTGTGGGAGAAGGAGCCGGATGTTTTCCTTTTCCGAAGGGGGCTCTGCAGAGGAAAAGCAGCAGGAGCTGTATCGTCTGTGGGAAAGCACAGATCCGCAGGGCTGTTGTGCTGTGAACAGGCTGCCAAGGGAAGGTGCAGACCAGCAACAGCTTTCAGGCTTAGCACCTTCCTTGTGGGAGAAGGAGCCGGACGTTTTCCTTTTCCGAAGGGGGCTCTGCCGAGGAAAAGCATCATGAGCTGTATCGTCTGTGGGAAAGCACAGATCCGCAGGGCTGTTGTGCTGTGAATAGGCTGCCAAGGGAAGGTGCAGACCAGCAACAGCTTTCAGGCTTAGCACCTTCCTTGTGGGAGAAGGAGCCGGACGTTTGCCTTTTCCGAAAGGGGCTCTGCAGAGGAAAAGCAGCAGGAGCTGTATCGTCTGTGGGAAAGCACAGATCCGCAGGGCTGTTGTGCTGTGAATAGGCTGCCAAGGAAAGGTGCAGACCAGCAACAGCTTTCAGGCTTAGCACCTTCCTTGTGGGAGAAGGAGCCCGATTTTTGCCTTATCGGAGAGGGGCTCTGCAGAGGAAAAGCAGCAGGAGCTGTATCGCCTGTGGGAAAGCACATATCCGCAGGGCTGTTGTGCTGTGAATAGGCTGCCAAGGGAAGGTGCAGACCAGCAACAGCTTTCAGGCTTAGCGCCTTCCTTGTGGGAGAAGGAGCCGGATGTTTGCCTTTTCCGAAAGGGGCTCTGCAGAGGAAAAGCAGCAGGAGCAGTATCGTCTGTGGGAAAGCACAGATCCGCAGGGCTGTTGTGCTGTGAATAGGCTGCCAAGGGAAGGTGCAGACCAGCAACAGCTTTCAGGCTTAGCGCCTTCCTTGTGGGAGAAGGAGCCGGATGTTTGCCTTATCCGAGAGAGGCTCTGCAGAGGAAAAGCAGCAGGAGCTGTATCGTCTGTGGGAAAGCACAGATCCGCAGGGCTGTTGTGCTGTGAATAGGCTGCCAAGGGAAGGTGCAGACCAGCAACAGCTTTCAGGGCTAGCACCTTCCTTGTGGGAGAAGGAGCCCGATTTTTGCCTTATCGGAGAGGGGCTCTGCAGAGGAAAAGCATCATGAGCTGTATCATCTGTGGGAAAGCACAGATCCGCAGGGCTGTTGTGCTGTGAATAGGCTGCCAAGGGAAGGTGCAGACCAGCAACAGCTTTCAGGCTTAGCGCCTTCCTTGTGGGAGAAGGAGCCGGACGTTTGCCTTTTCCGAACGGGGCTCTGCAGAGGAAAAGCAGCAGGAGCTGTATCGTCTGTGGGAAAGCACAGATCTGCAGGGCTGTTGTGCTGTGAATAGGCTGCCAAGGGAAGGTGCAGAGCAGCAACAGCTTTCAGGGCTAGCGCCTTCCTTGTGGGAGAAGGAGCTGAATTTTTGCCTTATCCGAGAGAGGCTCTGCAGAGGAAAAGCAGCAGGAGCTGTATCGTCTGTGGGAAAGCACAGATCCGCCGGGCTGTTGTGCTGTGAATAGGCTGCCAAGGGAAGGTGCAGACGAGCAACAGCTTTCAGGGCTAGCACCTTCCTTGTGGGAGAAGGAGCCCGATTTTTGCCTTATCGGAGAGGGGCTCTGCAGAGGAAAAGCATCATGAGCTGTATCATCTGTGGGAAAGCACAGATCCGCAGGGCTGTTGTGCTGTGAATAGGCTGCCAAGGGAAGGTGCAGACCAGCAACAGCTTTCAGGGCTAGCGCCTTCCTTGTGGGAGAAGGAGCCGGACGTTTGCATTTTCCGAAAGGGGCTCTGCAGAGGAAAAGCAGCAGGAGCTGTATCGTCTGTGGGAAAGCACAGATCCGCCGGGCTGTTGTGCTGTGAATAGGCTGCCAAGGGAAGGTGCAGACGAGCAACAGCTTTCAGGCTTAGCACCTTCCTTGTGGCAGAAGGAGCCGGATGTTTTCCTTTTCCGAAGGGGGCTCTGCCGCGGACAGGCAGCAGCAGAAGATGTATCATCTGTGGGAAAGCACAGATCCGCAGGGCTGTTGTGCTGTGAATAGGCTGCCAAGGGAAGGTGCAGACCAGCAACAGCTTTCAGGGCTACCGCCTTCCTTGTGGGAGAAGGAGCTGAATTTTTGCCTTATCCGAGAGGGGCTCTGCAGAGGAAAAGCAGCATGAGCTGTATCGTCTGTGGGAAAGCACAGATCCGCAGGGCTGTTGTGCTGTGAATAGGCTGCCAAGGGAAGGTGCAGACCAGCAACAGCTTTCAGGCTTAGCACCTTCCTTGTGGGAGAAGGAGCCGGACGTTTGCCTTTTCCGAAAGGGGCTCTGCAGAGGAAAAGCAGCAGGAGCAGTATCGTCTCTGGGAAAGCACAGATCCGCCGGGCTGTTGTGCTGTGAATAGGCTGCCAAGGGAAGGTGCAGAGCAGCAACAGCTTTCAGGCCTAGCACCTTCCTTGTGGGAGAAGGAGCCGGACGTTTGCCTTATCGGAGAGAGGCTCTGCAGAGGAAAAGCAGCAGAGGCAGTATCGTCTCTGGGAAAGCACAGATCCGCAGGGCTGTTGTGCTGTGAATAGGCTGCCAAGGGAAGGTGCAGACGAGCAACAGCTTTCAGGCTTAGCACCTTCCTTGTGGGAGAAGGAGCCCGATTTTTGCCTTATCGGACAGGGGCTCTGCAGAGGAAAAGCAGCAGGAGCTGTATCGCCTGTGGGAAAGCACAGATCCGCAGGGCTGTTGTGCTGTGAACAGGCTGCCAAGGGAAGGTGCAGACCAGCAACAGCTTTCAGGGCTAGCGCCTTCCTTGTGGGAGAAGGAGCCGGACGTTTGCCTTATCCGAACGGGGCTCTGCAGAGGAAAAGCAGCAGGAGCTGTATCGCCTGTGGGAAAGCACAGATCCGCAGGGCTGTTGTGCTGTGAACAGGCTGCCAAGGGAAGGTGCAGACGAGCAACAGCTTTCAGGGCTAGCACCTTCCTTGTGGGAGAAGGAGCCGGACGTTTGCCTTTTCCGAAAGGGGCTCTGCAGAGGAAAAGCATCATGAGCTGTATCGTCCCTGGGAAAGCACAGATCCGCCGGGCTGTTGTGCTGTGAATAGGCTGCCAAGGGAAGGTGCAGACCAGCAACAGCTTTCAGGGCTACCGCCTTCCTTGTGGGAGTAGGAGCCGGATTTTTGCCTTATCGGAGACGGGCTCTGCAGAGGAAAAGCAGCAGGAGCTGTATCATCTGTGGGAAAGCACAGATCTGCAGGGCTGTTGTGCTGTGAATAGGCTGCCAAGGGAAGGTGCAGACCAGCAACAGCTTACAGGGCTAGCACCTTCCTTGTGGGAGAAGGAGCCCGATTTTTGCCTTATCGGAGAGGGGCTCTGCAGAGGAAAAGCATCATGAGCTGTATCGTCTCTGGGAAAGCACAGATCCGCAGGGCTGTTGTGCTGTGAACAGGCTGCCAAGGGAAGGTGCAGACCAGCAACAGCTTTCAGGGCTAGCACCTTCCTTGTGGGAGAAGGAGCCGGATTTTTGCCTTAACGGAGAGGGGCTCTGCAGAGGAAAAGCATCATGAGCTGTATCATCTGTGGGAAAGCACAGATCCGCAGGGCTGTTGTGCTGTGAATAGGCTGCCAAGGGAAGGTGCAGACCAGCAACAGCTTTCAGGCTTAGCGCCTTCCTTGTGGGAGAAGGAGCCGGACGTTTGCCTTTTCCGAACGGGGCTCTGCAGAGGAAAAGCAGCAGGAGCTGTATCGTCTGTGGGAAAGCACAGATCTGCAGGGCTGTTGTGCTGTGAATAGGCTGCCAAGGGAAGGTGCAGAGCAGCAACAGCTTTCAGGGCTAGCGCCTTCCTTGTGGGAGAAGGAGCTGAATTTTTGCCTTATCCGAGAGAGGCTCTGCAGAGGAAAAGCAGCAGGAGCTGTATCGTCTGTGGGAAAGCACAGATCCGCAGGGCTGTTGTGCTGTGAACAGGCTGCCAAGGGAAGGTGCAGACCAGCAACAGCTTTCAGGCTTAGCACCTTCCTTGTGGGAGAAGGAGCCGGATTTTTGCCTCATCGGAGACGGGCTCTGCAGAGGAAAAGCATCATGAGCTGTATCGTCTGTGGGAAAGCACAGATCTGCAGGGCTGTTGTGCTGTGAATAGGCTGCCAAGGGAAGGTGCAGACCAGCAAGAGCTTTCAGGGCTAGCGCCTTCCTTGTGGGAGAAGGAGCCGGACGTTTGCCTTTTCCGAACGGGGCTCTGCAGAGGAAAAGCATCATGAGCTGTATCGTCTGTGGGAAAGCACAGATCCACAGGGCTGTTGTGCTGTGAATAGGCTGCCAAGGGAAGGTGCAGACCAGCAACAGCTTTCAGGCTTAGCACCTTCCTTGTGGGAGAAGGAGCCGGATGTTTTCCTTTTCCGAAGGGGGCTCTGCAGAGGAAAAGCAGCAGGAGCTGTATCGCCTGTGGGAAAGCACAGATCCGCAGGGCTGTTGTGCTGTGAACAGGCTGCCAAGGGAAGGTGCAGACCAGCAACAGCTTTCAGGCTTAGCACCTTCCTTGTGGGAGAAGGAGCCGGATGTTTTCCTTTTCCGAAGGGGGCTCTGCAGAGGAAAAGCAGCAGGAGCTGTATCGTCTGTGGGAAAGCACAGATCCGCAGGGCTGTTGTGCTGTGAACAGGCTGCCAAGGGAAGGTGCAAACCAGCAACAGCTTTCAGGCTTAGCACCTTCCTTGTGGGAGAAGGAGCCGGACGTTTTCCTTTTCCGAAGGGGGCTCTGCCGAGGAAAAGCATCATGAGCTGTATCGTCTGTGGGAAAGCACAGATCCGCAGGGCTGTTGTGCTGTGAATAGGCTGCCAAGGGAAGGTGCAGACCAGCAACAGCTTTCAGGCTTAGCACCTTCCTTGTGGGAGAAGGAGCCGGACGTTTGCCTTTTCCGAAAGGGGCTCTGCAGAGGAAAAGCAGCAGGAGCTGTATCGTCTGTGGGAAAGCACAGATCCGCAGGGCTGTTGTGCTGTGAATAGGCTGCCAAGGAAATGTGCAGACCAGCAACAGCTTTCAGGCTTAGCACCTTCCTTGTGGGAGAAGGAGCCCGATTTTTGCCTTATCGGAGAGGGGCTCTGCAGAGGAAAAGCAGCAGGAGCTGTATCGCCTGTGGGAAAGCACATATCCGCAGGGCTGTTGTGCTGTGAATAGGCTGCCAAGGGAAGGTGCAGACCAGCAACAGCTTTCAGGCTTAGCGCCTTCCTTGTGGGAGAAGGAGCCGGATGTTTGCCTTTTCCGAAAGGGGCTCTGCAGAGGAAAAGCAGCAGGAGCAGTATCGTCTGTGGGAAAGCACAGATCCGCAGGGCTGTTGTGCTGTGAATAGGCTGCCAAGGGAAGGTGCAGACCAGCAACAGCTTTCAGGCTTAGCGCCTTCCTTGTGGGAGAAGGAGCCGGATGTTTGCCTTATCCGAGAGAGGCTCTGCAGAGGAAAAGCAGCAGGAGCTGTATCGTCTGTGGGAAAGCACAGATCCGCAGGGCTGTTGTGCTGTGAATAGGCTGCCAAGGGAAGGTGCAGACCAGCAACAGCTTTCAGGGCTAGCACCTTCCTTGTGGGAGAAGGAGCCCGATTTTTGCCTTATCGGAGAGGGGCTCTGCAGAGGAAAAGCATCATGAGCTGTATCATCTGTGGGAAAGCACAGATCCGCAGGGCTGTTGTGCTGTGAATAGGCTGCCAAGGGAAGGTGCAGACCAGCAACAGCTTTCAGGCTTAGCGCCTTCCTTGTGGGAGAAGGAGCCGGACGTTTGCCTTTTCCGAACGGGGCTCTGCAGAGGAAAAGCAGCAGGAGCTGTATCGTCTGTGGGAAAGCACAGATCTGCAGGGCTGTTGTGCTGTGAATAGGCTGCCAAGGGAAGGTGCAGAGCAGCAACAGCTTTCAGGGCTAGCGCCTTCCTTGTGGGAGAAGGAGCTGAATTTTTGCCTTATCCGAGAGAGGCTCTGCAGAGGAAAAGCAGCAGGAGCTGTATCGTCTGTGGGAAAGCACAGATCCGCAGGGCTGTTGTGCTGTGAATAGGCTGCCAAGGGAAGGTGCAGACGAGCAACAGCTTTCAGGGCTAGCACCTTCCTTGTGGGAGAAGGAGCCCGATTTTTGCCTTATCGGAGAGGGGCTCTGCAGAGGAAAAGCATCATGAGCTGTATCATCTGTGGGAAAGCACAGATCCGCAGGGCTGTTGTGCTGTGAATAGGCTGCCAAGGGAAGGTGCAGACCAGCAACAGCTTTCAGGGCTAGCGCCTTCCTTGTGGGAGAAGGAGCCGGACGTTTGCATTTTCCGAAAGGGGCTCTGCAGAGGAAAAGCAGCAGGAGCTGTATCGTCTGTGGGAAAGCACAGATCCGCCGGGCTGTTGTGCTGTGAATAGGCTGCCAAGGGAAGGTGCAGACGAGCAACAGCTTTCAGGCTTAGCACCTTCCTTGTGGCAGAAGGAGCCGGATGTTTTCCTTTTCCGAAGGGGGCTCTGCCGCGGACAGGCAGCAGCAGAAGATGTATCATCTGTGGGAAAGCACAGATCCGCAGGGCTGTTGTGCTGTGAATAGGCTGCCAAGGGAAGGTGCAGACCAGCAACAGCTTTCAGGCTTAGCACCTTCCTTGTGGGAGAAGGAGCCGGACGTTTTCCTCATCGGAGAGGGGCTCTGCAGAGGAAAAGCAGCAGGAGCTGTATCGTCTGTGGGAAAGCACAGATCCGCAGGGCTGTTGTGCTGTGAATAGGCTGCCAAGGGAAGGTGCAGACGAGCAACAGCTTTCAGGGTTAGCACCTTCCTTGAGGGCGAAGGAGCTGAATTTTTGCCTTAACGGAGAGAGGCTCTGCAGAGGAAAAGCAGCAGGAGCTGTATCGTCTGTGGGAAAGCACAGATCCACAGGGCTGTTGTGCTGTGAATAGGCTGCCAAGGGAAGGTGCAGACCAGCAACAGCTTTCAGTGTTAGCACCTTCCTTGTGGGAGAAGGAGCCCGATTTTTGCCTTATCGGAGAGGGGCTCTGCAGAGGAAAAGCATCATGAGCTGTATCGCCTGTGGGAAAGCACAGATCTGCAGGGCTGTTGTGCTGTGAATAGGCTGCCAAGGGAAGGTGCAGACCAGCAACAGCTTTCAGGGCTAGCACCTTCCTTGTGGGAGAAGGAGCCGGACGTTTGCCTTTTCGGAGAGGAACTCTGCAGAGGAGAAGCAGCAGGAGCTGTATCGTCTGTGGGAAAGCACAGATCCGCAGGGCTGTTGTGCTGTGAATAGGCTGCCAAGGGAAGGTGCAGACCAGCAACAGCTTTCAGGCTTAGCACCTTCCTTGTGGGAGAAGGAGCCGGATGTTTTCCTTTTCCGAAGGGGGCTGTGCAGAGGAAAAGCAGCAGGAGCTGTATCGTCTCTGGGAAAGCACAGATCCGCAGGGCTGTTGTGCTGTGAATAGGCTGCCAAGGGAAGGTGCAGACCAGCAACAGCTTTCAGGGCTAGCACCTTCCTTGAGGGCGAAGGAGCTGAATTTTTGCCTTATCCGAGAGAGGCTCTGCAGAGGAAAAGCATCATGAGCTGTATCATCTGTGGGAAAGCACAGATCCGCAGGGCTGTTGTGCTGTGAATAGGCTGCCAAGGGAAGGTGCAGACCAGCAACAGCTTTCAGGGCTAGCGCCTTCCTTGTGGGAGAAGGAGCCGGACGTTTGCCTTTTCCGAAGGGGGCTCTGCCGCGGACAGGCAGCAGCAGAAGATGTATCATCTGTGGGAAAGCACAGATCCGCAGGGCTGTTGTGCTGTGAATAGGCTGCCAAGGGAAGGTGCAGACCAGCAACAGCTTTCAGGCTTAGCACCTTCCTTGTGGCAGAAGGAGCCGGATGTTTTCCTTTTCCGAAGGGGGCTCTGCCGCGGACAGGCAGCAGCAGAAGATGTATCATCTGTGGGAAAGCACAGATCCGCCGGGCTGTTGTGCTGTGAATAGGCTGCCAAGGGAAGGTGCAGACCAGCAAGAGCTTTCAGGCTTAGCACCTTCCTTGTGGGAGAAGGAGCCGGATGTTTGCCTTTTCCGAAAGGGGCTCTGCAGAGGAATAGACTCATGAGCTGTATCGTCTGTGGGAAAGCACAGATCTGCAGGGCTGTTGTGCTGTGAATAGGCTGCCAAGGGAAGGTGCAGACGAGCAACAGCTTTCAGGGCTAGCACCTTCCTTGTGGGAGAAGGAGCCGGACGTTTGCCTTTTCCGAAAGGGGCTCTGCAGAGGAAAAGCATCATGAGCTGTATCGTCCCTGGGAAAGCACAGATCCACAGGGCTGTTGTGCTGTGAATAGGCTGCCAAGGGAAGGTGCAGACCAGCAAGAGCTTTCAGGGCTACCGCCTTCCTTGTGGGAGAAGGAGCCGGATGTTTGCCTTTTCCGAAAGGGGCTCTGCAGAGGAAAAGCATCATGAGCTGTATCGTCCCTGGGAAAGCACAGATCCGCAGGGCTGTTGTGCTGTGAATAGGCTGCCAAGGGAAGGTGCAGACCAGCAACAGCTTTCAGGCTTAGCACCTTCCTTGTGGGAGAAGGAGCCCGATTTTTGCCTTATCGGACAGGGGCTCTGCAGAGGAAAAGCAGCAGAAGCTGTATCGCCTGTGGGAAAGCACAGATCCGCAGGGCTGTTGTGCTGTGAACAGGCTGCCAAGGGAAGGTGCAGACCAGCAACAGCTTTCAGGGCTAGCACCTTCCTTGTGGGAGAAGGAGCCGGACGTTTGCCTTTTCGGAGAGGAACTCTGCAGAGGAGAAGCAGCAGGAGCTGTATCGTCTGTGGGAAAGCACAGATCCGCCGGGCTGTTGTGCTGTGAATAGGCTGCCAAGGGAAGGTGCAGACGAGCAACAGCTTTCAGGCTTAGCACCTTCCTTGAGGGCGAAGGAGCTGAATTTTTGCCTTATCCGAGAGAGGCTCTGCAGAGGAAAAGCAGCAGGAGCTGTATCATCTGTGGGAAAGCACAGATCCGCAGGCCTGTTGTGCTGTGAATAGGCTGCCAAGGGAAGGTGCAGACCAGCAACAGCTTTCAGGCTTAGCACCTTCCTTGTGGGAGAAGGAGCCGGATTTTTGCCTTAACGGAGAGGGGCTCTGCAGAGGAAAAGCATCATGAGCTGTATCATCTGTGGGAAAGCACAGATCCGCCGGGCTGTTGTGCTGTGAATAGGCTGCCAAGGGAATGTGCAGACCAGCAACAGCTTTCAGGGCTACCGCCTTCCTTGTGGAAGTAGGAGCCGGATTTTTGCCTTATCGGAGACGGGCTCTGCAGAGGAAAAGCAGCAGGAGCTGTATCGTCTGTGGGAAAGCACAGATCCACAGGGCTGTTGTGCTGTGAATAGGCTGCCAAGGGAAGGTGCAGACCAGCAACAGCTTTCAGGCTTAGCACCTTCCTTGAGGGCGAAGGAGCTGAATTTTTGCCTTATCCGAGAGAGGCTCTGCAGAGGAAAAGCAGCAGGAGCTGTATCGTCTGTGGGAAAGCACAGATCCGCAGGGCTGTTGTGCTGTGAATAGGCTGCCAAGGGAAGGTGCAGACCAGCAACAGCTTTCAGGGCTAGCACCTTCCTTGTGGGAGAAGGAGCCGGACGTTTGCCTTTTCGGAGAGGAACTCTGCAGAGGAGAAGCAGCAGGAGATGTATCGTCTGTGGGAAAGCACAGATCGGCTGGGCTGTTGTGCTGTGAATAGGCTGCCAAGGGAAGGTGCAGACGAGCAACAGCTTTCAGGGTTAGCACCTTCCTTGAGGGCGAAGGAGCTGAATTTTTGCCTTAACGGAGAGAGGCTCTGCAGAGGAAAAGCAGCAGGAGCTGTATCGTCTGTGGGAAAGCACAGATCCACAGGGCTGTTGTGCTGTGAATAGGCTGCCAAGGGAAGGTGCAGACCAGCAACAGCTTTCAGGGTTAGCACCTTCCTTGTGGGAGAAGGAGCCCGATTTTTGCCTTATCGGAGAGGGGCTCTGCAGAGGAAAAGCATCATGAGCTGTATCGCCTGTGGGAAAGCACAGATCTGCAGGGCTGTTGTGCTGTGAATAGGCTGCCAAGGGAAGGTGCAGACCAGAAATAGCTTTCAGGCTTAGCACCTTCCTTGTGGGAGAAGGAGCCCGATTTTTGCCTTATCGGACAGGGGCTCTGCAGAGGAAAAGCAGCAGGAGCAGTATCGTCTGTGGGAAAGCACAGATCCGCCGGGCTGTTGTGCTGTGAATAGGCTGCCAAGGGAAGGTGCAGAGCAGCAACAGCTTTCAGGGCTAGCACCTTCCTTGTGGGAGAAGGAGCCGGACGTTTGCCTTATCGGAGAGGGGCTCTGCAGAGGAAAAGCAGCAGAGGCAGTATCGTCTCTGGGAAAGCACAGATCCTCAGGGCTGCTGTGCTGTGAATAGGCTGCCAAGGGAAGGTGCAGACGAGCAACAGCTTTCAGGCTTAGCACCTTCCTTGTGGGAGAAGGAGCCCGATTTTTGCCTTTTCCGAAAGGGGCTTTGCAGAGGAAAAGCATCATGAGCTGTATCGTCCCTGGGAAAGCACAGATCCGCAGGGCTGTTGTGCTGTGAATAGGCTGCCAAGGGAAGGTGCAGACCAGCAACAGCTTTCAGGCTTAGCACCTTCCTTGTGGGAGAAGGAGCCGGACGTTTGCCTCATCGGAGAGGGGCTCTGCAGAGGAAAAGCAGCAGGAGCTGTATCGTCTGTGGGAAAGCACAGATCCACAGGGCTGTTGTGCTGTGAATAGGCTGCAAGGGAAGGTGCAGACCAGCAACAGCTTTCAGGCTTAGCACCTTCCTTGTGGGAGAAGGAGCCGGATGTTTTCCTTTTCCGAAGGGGGCTCTGCAGAGGAAAAGCAGCAGGAGCTGTATCGTCTCTGGGAAAGCACAGATCCGAGGGCTGTTGTGCTGTGAATAGGCTGCCAAGGGAAGGTGCAGACCAGCAACAGCTTTCAGGGCTAGCACCTTCCTTGTGGGAGAAGGAGCGCGATTTTTGCCTTATCGGAGAGGGGCTCTGCAGAGGAAAAGCATCATGAGCTGTATCATCTGTGGGAAAGCACAGATCCGCAGGGCTGTTGTGCTGTGAATAGGCTGCCAAGGGAAGGTGCAGACGAGCAACAGCTTTCAGGCTTAGCACCTTCCTTGTGGGAGAAGGAGCCCGATTTTTGCCTTATCGGACAGGGGCTCTGCAGAGGAAAAGCAGCAGGAGCAGTATCGTCTGTGGGAAAGCACAGATCCGCCGGGCTGTTGTGCTGTGAATAGGCTGCCAAGGGAAGGTGCAGAGCAGCAACAGCTTTCAGGGCTAGCATCTTCCTTGTGGGAGAAGGAGCCGGACGTTTGCCTTATCGGAGAGGGGCTCTGCAGAGGAAAAGCAGCAGAGGCAGTATCGTCTCTGGGAAAGCACAGATCCGCAGGGCTGTTGTGCTGTGAATAGGCTGCCAAGGGAAGGTGCAGACCAGCAACAGCTTTCAGGCTTAGCACCTTCCTTGTGGGAGAAGGAGCCCGATTTTTGCCTTTTCCGAAAGGGGCTCTGCAGAGGAAAAGCATCATGAGCTGTATCGTCCCTGGGAAAGCACAGATCCGCAGGGCTGTTGTGCTGTGAATAGGCTGCCAAGGGAAGGTGCAGACCAGCAACAGCTTTCAGGCTTAGCACCTTCCTTGTGGGAGAAGGAGCCGGACGTTTGCCTCATCGGAGAGGGGCTCTGCAGAGGAAAAGCAGCAGGAGCTGTATCGTCTCTGGGAAAGCACAGATCCGAGGGCTGTTGTGCTGTGAATAGGCTGCCAAGGGAAGGTGCAGACCAGCAACAGCTTTCAGGCTTAGCACCTTCCTTGTGGGAGAAGGAGCGCGATTTTTGCCTTATCGGAGAGGGGCTCTGCAGAGGAAAAGCATCATGAGCTGTATCATCTGTGGGAAAGCACAGATCCGCAGGGCTGTTGTGCTGTGAATAGGCTGCCAAGGGAAGGTGCAGACCAGCAACAGCTTTCAGGGCTAGCGCCTTCCTTGTGGGAGAAGGAGCCGGATTTTTGCCTTATCGGAGACGGGCTCTGCAGAGGAAAAGTATCATGAGCTGCAACGCCTGTGGGAAACCACAGATCCGCAGGGCTGTTGTGCTGTGAATAGGCTGCAAGGGAAGGTGCAGAGCAGCAACAGCTTTCAGGCTTAGCGCCTTCCTTGTGGGAGAAGGAGCCGGACGTTTGCCTTTTCCGAAGGGGGCTCTGCCGCGGACAGGCAGCAGCAGAAGATGTATCATCTGTGGGAAAGCACAGATCCGCAGGGCTGTTGTGCTGTGAATAGGCTGCCAAGGGAAGGTGCAGACGAGCAACAGCTTTCAGGCTTAGCACCTTCCTTGTGGCAGAAGGAGCCGGATGTTTTCCTTTTCCGAAGGGGGCTCTGCCGCGGACAGGCAGCATCAGAAGATGTATCATCTCTGGGAAAGCACAGATCCGCAGGGCTGTTGTGCTGTGAATAGGCTGCCAAGGGAAGGTGCAGACCAGCAACAGCTTTCAGGGCTACCGCCTTCCTTGTGGGAGAAGGAGCTGAATTTTTGCCTTATCCGAGAGGGGCTCTGCAGAGGAAAAGCAGCATGAGCTGTATCGTCTGTGGGAAAGCACAGATCCGCAGGGCTGTTGTGCTGTGAATAGGCTGCCAAGGGAAGGTGCAGACGAGCAACAGCTTTCAGGCTTAGCACCTTCCTTGTGGGAGAAGGAGCCCGATTTTTGCCTTATCGGACAGGGGCTCTGCAGAGGAAAAGCAGCAGAAGCTGTATCGCCTGTGGGAAAGCACAGATCCGCAGGGCTGTTGTGCTGTGAACAGGCTGCCAAGGGAAGGTGCAGACGAGCAACAGCTTTCAGGGCTAGCACCTTCCTTGTGGGAGAAGGAGCCGGACGTTTGCCTTTTCCGAAAGGGGCTCTGCAGAGGAAAAGCATCATGAGCTGTATCGTCCCTGGGAAAGCACAGATCCGCAGGGCTGTTGTGCTGTGAATAGGCTGCCAAGGGAAGGTGCAGACCAGCAACAGCTTTCAGGCTTAGCACCTTCCTTGTGGGAGAAGGAGCCGGACGTTTGCCTTTTCCGAAAGGGGCTCTGCAGAGGAAAAGCAGCATGAGCTGTATCGTCTGTGGGAAAGCACAGATCCGCAGGGCTGTTGTGCTGTGAATAGGCTGCCAAGGGAAGGTGCAGACCAGCAAGAGCTTTCAGGGCTACCGCCTTCCTTGTGGGAGAAGGAGCCGGATGTTTGCCTTTTCCGAAAGGGGCTCTGCAGAGGAAAAGCATCATGAGCTGTATCGTCCCTGGGAAAGCACAGATCCGCAGGGCTGTTGTGCTGTGAATAGGCTGCCAAGGGAAGGTGCAGACCAGCAACAGCTTTCAGGCTTAGCACCTTCCTTGTGGGAGAAGGAGCCCGATTTTTGCCTTATCGGACAGGGGCTCTGCAGAGGAAAAGCAGCAGAAGCTGTATCGCCTGTGGGAAAGCACAGATCCGCAGGGCTGTTGTGCTGTGAATAGGCTGCCAAGGGAAGGTGCAGACCAGCAACAGCTTTCAGGGCTAGCACCTTCCTTGTGGGAGAAGGAGCCGGACGTTTGCCTTTTCGGAGAGGAACTCTGCAGAGGAGAAGCAGCAGGAGCTGTATCGTCTGTGGGAAAGCACAGATCCGCCGGGCTGTTGTGCTGTGAATAGGCTGCCAAGGGAAGGTGCAGACGAGCAACAGCTTTCAGGGTTAGCACCTTCCTTGAGGGCGAAGGAGCTGAATTTTTGCCTTATCCGAGAGAGGCTCTGCAGAGGAAAAGCAGCAGGAGCTGTATCGTCTGTGGGAAAGCACAGATCCGCAGGCCTGTTGTGCTGTGAATAGGCTGCCAAGGGAAGGTGCAGACCAGCAACAGCTTTCAGGCTTAGCACCTTCCTTGTGGGAGAAGGAGCCGGATTTTTGCCTTATCGGAGAGGGGCTCTGCAGAGGAAAAGCATCATGAGCTGTATCATCTGTGGGAAAGCACAGATCTGCAGGGCTGTTGTGCTGTGAATAGGCTGCCAAGGGAAGGTGCAGACCAGCAACAGCTTTCAGGGCTAGCGCCTTCCTTGTGGGAGTAGGAGCCGGATTTTTGCCTTATCGGAGACGGGCTCTGCAGAGGAAAAGTATCATGAGCTGCAACGCCTGTTGGGAAACCACAGATCCGCAGGGCTGTTGTGCTGTGAATAGGCTGCCAAGGGAAGGTGCAGAGCAGCAACAGCTTTCAGGGCTACCGCCTTCCTTGTGGGAGAAGGAGCCGGACGTTTGCCTTTTCCGAAGGGGGCTCTGCCGCGGACAGGCAGCAGCAGAAGATGTATCATCTGTGGGAAAGCACAGATCCGCAGGGCTGTTGTGCTGTGAATAGGCTGCCAAGGGAAGGTGCAGACCAGCAACAGCTTTCAGGCTTAGCACCTTCCTTGTGGCAGAAGGAGCCGGATGTTTTCCTTTTCCGAAGGGGGCTCTGCCGCGGACAGGCAGCAGCAGAAGATGTATCATCTGTGGGAAAGCACAGATCCGCAGGGCTGTTGTGCTGTGAATAGGCTGCCAAGGGAAGGTGCAGACCAGCAACAGCTTTCAGGGCTAGCACCTTCCTTGTGGGAGAAGGAGCTGAATTTTTGCCTTATCCGAGAGGGGCTCTGCAGAGGAAAAGCAGCATGAGCTGTATCGTCTGTGGGAAAGCACAGATCCGCAGGGCTCTTGTGCTGTGAATAGGCTGCCAAGGGAAGGTGCAGACCAGCAACAGCTTTCAGGCTTAGCACCTTCCTTGTGGGAGAAGGAGCCGGATGTTTGCCTTTTCCGAAAGGGGCTCTGCAGAGGAATAGACTCATGAGCTGTATCGTCTGTGGGAAAGCACAGATCTGCAGGGCTGTTGTGCTGTGAATAGGCTGCCAAGGGAAGGTGCAGACGAGCAACAGCTTTCAGGCTTAGCACCTTCCTTGTGGGAGAAGGAGCCCGATTTTTGCCTTATCGGACAGGGGCTCTGCAGAGGAAAAGCAGCAGAAGCTGTATCGCCTGTGGGAAAGCACAGATCCGCAGGGCTGTTGTGCTGTGAACAGGCTGCCAAGGGAAGGTGCAGACGAGCAACAGCTTTCAGGGCTAGCACCTTCCTTGTGGGAGAAGGAGCCGGACGTTTGCCTTTTCCGAAAGGGGCTCTGCAGAGGAAAAGCATCATGAGCTGTATCGTCCCTGGGAAAGCACAGATCCGCAGGGCTGTTGTGCTGTGAATAGGCTGCCAAGGGAAGGTGCAGACCAGCAACAGCTTTCAGGCTTAGCACCTTCCTTGTGGGAGAAGGAGCCGGACGTTTGCCTCATCGGAGAGGGGCTCTGCAGAGGAAAAGCAGCAGGAGCTGTATCGTCTGTGGGAAAGCACAGATCCTCAGGGCTGCTGTACTGTGAATAGGCTGCCAAGGGAAGGTGCAGACCAGCAACAGCTTTCAGGCTTAGCACCTTCCTTGTGGGAGAAGGAGCCGGACGTTTGCCTTTTCCGAAAGGGGCTCTGCAGAGGAAAAGCAGCATGAGCTGTATCGTCTGTGGGAAAGCACAGATCCGCAGGGCTGTTGTGCTGTGAATAGGCTGCCAAGGGAAGGTGCAGACCAGCAAGAGCTTTCAGGGCTACCGCCTTCCTTGTGGGAGAAGGAGCCGGATGTTTGCCTTTTCCGAAAGGGGCTCTGCAGAGGAAAAGCATCATGAGCTGTATCGTCCCTGGGAAAGCACAGATCCGCAGGGCTGTTGTGCTGTGAATAGGCTGCCAAGGGAAGGTGCAGACCAGCAACAGCTTTCAGGCTTAGCACCTTCCTTGTGGGAGAAGGAGCCCGATTTTTGCCTTATCGGACAGGGGCTCTGCAGAGGAAAAGCAGCAGAAGCTGTATCGCCTGTGGGAAAGCACAGATCCGCAGGGCTGTTGTGCTGTGAACAGGCTGCCAAGGGAAGGTGCAGACCAGCAACAGCTTTCAGGGCTAGCACCTTCCTTGTGGGAGAAGGAGCCGGATGTTTGCCTTTTCCGAAAGGGGCTCTGCAGAGGAAAAGCATCATGAGCTGTATCGTCTGTGGGAAAGCACAGATCCGCAGGGCTGTTGTGCTGTGAATAGGCTGCCAAGGGAAGGTGCAGACCAGCAACAGCTTTCAGGGCTAGCACCTTCCTTGTGGGAGAAGGAGCCGGACGTTTGCCTTTTCGGAGAGGAACTCTGCAGAGGAGAAGCAGCAGGAGCTGTATCGTCTGTGGGAAAGCACAGATCCGCCGGGCTGTTGTGCTGTGAATAGGCTGCCAAGGGAAGGTGCAGACGAGCAACAGCTTTCAGGCTTAGCACCTTCCTTGAGGGCGAAGGAGCTGAATTTTTGCCTTATCCGAGAGAGGCTCTGCAGAGGAAAAGCAGCAGGAGCTGTATCATCTGTGGGAAAGCACAGATCCGCAGGCCTGTTGTGCTGTGAATAGGCTGCCAAGGGAAGGTGCAGACCAGCAACAGCTTTCAGGCTTAGCACCTTCCTTGTGGGAGAAGGAGCCGGATTTTTGCCTTAACGGAGAGGGGCTCTGCAGAGGAAAAGCATCATGAGCTGTATCATCTGTGGGAAAGCACAGATCCGCCGGGCTGTTGTGCTGTGAATAGGCTGCCAAGGGAATGTGCAGACCAGCAACAGCTTTCAGGGCTACCGCCTTCCTTGTGGAAGTAGGAGCCGGATTTTTGCCTTATCGGAGACGGGCTCTGCAGAGGAAAAGCAGCAGGAGCTGTATCGTCTGTGGGAAAGCACAGATCCACAGGGCTGTTGTGCTGTGAATAGGCTGCCAAGGGAAGGTGCAGACCAGCAACAGCTTTCAGGCTTAGCACCTTCCTTGAGGGCGAAGGAGCTGAATTTTTGCCTTATCCGAGAGAGGCTCTGCAGAGGAAAAGCAGCAGGAGCTGTATCGTCTGTGGGAAAGCACAGATCCGCAGGGCTGTTGTGCTGTGAATAGGCTGCCAAGGGAAGGTGCAGACCAGCAACAGCTTTCAGGGCTAGCACCTTCCTTGTGGGAGAAGGAGCTCGATTTTTGCCTTATCGGAGACGGGCTCTGCAGAGGAAAAGTATCATGAGCTGCAACGCCTGTGGGAAACCACAGATCCGCAGGGCTGTTGTGCTGTGAATAGGCTGCCAAGGGAAGGTGCAGAGCAGCAACAGCTTTCAGGGCTAGCGCCTTCCTTGTGGGAGAAGGAGCCGGACGTTTGCCTTTTCCGAAGGGGGCTCTGCCGCGGACAGGCAGCAGCAGAAGATGTATCATCTGTGGGAAAGCACAGATCCGCAGGGCTGTTGTGCTGTGAATAGGCTGCCAAGGGAAGGTGCAGAGCAGCAACAGCTTTCAGGGCTACCGCCTTCCTTGTGGCAGAAGGAGCTGAATTTTTGCCTTATCCGAGAGGGGCTCTGCAGAGGAAAAGCAGCAGGAGCTGTATCGCCTGTGGAAAAGCACATATCCGCAGGGCTGTTGTGCTGTGAATAGGCTGCAAGGGAAGGTGCACACGAGCAACAGCTTTCAGGCTTAGCACCTTCCTTGTGGGAGAAGGAGCCGAATTTTTGCCTTTTCCGAAAGGGGCTCTGCAGAGGAAAAGCAGCAGGAGCTGTATCGTCTGTGGGAAAGCACAGATCCGCAGGGCTGTTGTGCTGTGAACAGGCTGCCAAGGGAAGGTGCAGACGAGCAACAGCTTTCAGGGCTAGCACCTTCCTTGTGGGAGAAGGAGCCGGATTTTTGCCTCATCGGAGAGGGGCTCTGCAGAGGAAAAGCATCATGAGCTGTATCGTCTGTGGGAAAGCACAGATCCGCCGGGCTGTTGTGCTGTGAATAGGCTGCCAAGGCAAGGTGCAGACCAGCAAAAGCTTTCAGGGCTACCGCCTTCCTTGTGGGAGAAGGAGCCGGACGTTTGCCTTTTCCGAAAGGGGCTCTGCAGAGGAAAAGCAGCAGGAGCAGTATCGTCTGTGGGAAAGGACAGATCCGCAGGGCTGTTGTGCTGTGAATAGGCTGCCAAGGGAAGGTGCAGACCAGCAACAGCTTTCAGGGCTAGCACCTTCCTTGTGGGAGAAGGAGCCGGACGTTTGCCTTTTCCGAAAGGGGCTCTGCAGAGGAAAAGCAGCAGGAGCAGTATCGTCTGTGGGAAAGGACAGATCCGCAGGGCTGTTGTGCTGTGAATAGGCTGCCAAGGGAAGGTGCAGACCAACAACAGCTTTCAGGGCTAGCACCTTCCTTGTGGGAGAAGGAGCTCGATTTTTGCCTTATCGGAGAGGGGCTCTGCAGAGGAAAAGCAGCAGGAGCAGTATCGTCTGTGGGAAAGCACAGATCCGCAGGGCTGTTGTGCTGTGAATAGGCTGCCAAGGGAAGGTGCAGAC
This sequence comes from Necrosyrtes monachus, assembly GCA_037953605.1. Lineage (NCBI taxonomy): Eukaryota > Metazoa > Chordata > Aves > Accipitriformes > Accipitridae > Necrosyrtes > Necrosyrtes monachus. Next base: position 40,044 of record JAZGTQ010000206.1, on the reverse strand, counting down.
GAGCAACAGCTTTCAGGCTTATCACCTTCCTTGTGGCAGAAGGAGCCGGATGTTTGCTTTTTCCGAAAGGGGCTCTGCAGAGGAAAAGCAGCAGGAGCTGTATCGTCTGTGGGAAAGCACAGATCCGCAGGGCTGTTGTGCTGTGAATAGGCTGCCAAGGGAAGGTGCAGACCAGCAACAGCTTTCAGGCTTAGCACCTTCCTTGTGGGAGAAGGAGCCGGATTTTTTTCTTATGGGATAGGGGCTCTGCAGAGGAAAAGCAGGAGAAGATGTATCGTCTGTGGGAAAGCACATATCTGCAGGGCTGTTGTGCTGTGAATAGGCTGCCAAGGGAAGGTGCAGAGCAGCAACAGCTTTCAGGGCTAGCGCCTTCCTTGTGGGAGAAGGAGCCGGACGTTTGCCTTTTCCGAAGGGGGCTCTGCCGCGGACAGGCAGCAGCAGAAGATGTATCATCTGTGGGAAAGCACAGATCCGCCGGGCTGTTGTGCTGTGAATAGGCTGCCAAGGGAAGGTGCAGACCAGCAACAGCTTTCAGGCTTAGCACCTTCCTTGTGGGAGAAGGAGCTGAATTTTTGCCTTATCCGAAAGGGGTTCTGCAGAGGAAAAGCAGCATGAGCTGTATCGTCTCTGGGAAAGCACAGATCCGCAGGGCTGTTGTGCTGTGAATAGGCTGCCAAGGGAAGGTGCAGACCAGCAACAGCTTTCAGGGCTACCGCCTTCCTTGTGGGAGAAGGAGCCGGATGTTTGCCTTTTCCGAATGGGGCTCTGCAGAGGAAAAGCAGCAGGAGCAGTATCGTCTCTGGGAAAGCACAGATCCGCAGGGCTGTTGTGCTGTGAATAGGCTGCCAAGGGAAGGTGCAGACCAGCAACAGCTTTCAGGGCTACCGCCTTCCTTGTGGGAGAAGGAGCTGAATTTTTGCTTTATCGGAGTGGGGCTCTGCAGAGGAAAAGCAGCAGGAGCTGTATCGTCTGTGGGAAAGCACAGATCCGCAGGGCTGTTGTGCTGTGAATAGGCTGCCAAGGGAAGGTGCAGACCAGCAACAGCTTTCAGGCTTAGCACCTTCCTTGTGGGAGAAGGAGCCGGATGTTTGCCTTTTCCGAAAGGGGCTCTGCAGAGGAATAGACTCATGAGCTGTATCGTCTGTGGGAAAGCACAGATCCGCAGGGCTGTTGTGCTGTGAATAGGCTGCCAAGGGAAGGTGCAGACCAGCAACAGCTTTCAGGGCTACCGCCTTCCTTGTGGGAGAAGGAGCTGAATTTTTGCCTTATCGGAGAGGGGCTCTGCAGAGGAAAAGCAGCAGGAGCTGTATCGCCTGTGGGAAAGCACAGATCCGCAGGGCTGTTGTGCTGTGAATAGGCTGCCAAGGGAAGGTGCAGACCAGCAACAGCTTTCAGGGCTACCGCCTTCCTTGTGGGAGAAGGAGCCGGATTTTTGCCTTTTCCTAAAGGGGCTCTGCAGAGGAATAGACTCATGAGCTGTATCGTCTCTGGGAAAGCACAGATCCGCAGGGCTGTTGTGCTGTGAATAGGCTGCCAAGGGAAGGTGCAGACCAGCAACAGCTTTCAGACTTACCACCTTCCTTGTGGCAGAAGGAGCCGGACGTTTGCCTTATTGGAGAGGGGCTCTGCAGAGGAAAATCAGCAGGAGCTGTAGCGTCTCTGGGAAAGCACAGATCCGCCGGGCTGTTGTGCTGTGAATAGGCTGCCAAGGGAAGGTGCAGACCAGCAACAGCTTTCAGGGCTACCGCCTTCCTTGTGGGAGAAGGAGCTGAATTTTTGCTTTATCGGAGAGGGTCTCTGCAGAGGAAAAGCAGCAGGAGCTGTATCGCCTGTGGGAAAGCACAGATCCGCAGGGCTCTTGTGCTGTGAATAGGCTGCCAAGGGAAGGTGCAGACCAGCAACAGCTTTCAGGCTTAGCACCTTCCTTGTGGGAGAAGGAGCCGGATGTTTGCCTTTTCCGAAAGGGGCTCTGCAGAGGAATAGACTCATGAGCTGTATCGTCTGTGGGAAAGCACAGATCTGCAGGGCTGTTGTGCTGTGAATAGGCTGCCAAGGGAAGGTGCAGACGAGCAACAGCTTTCAGGCTTAGCACCTTCCTTGTGGGAGAAGGAGCCCGATTTTTGCCTTATCGGACAGGGGCTCTGCAGAGGAAAAGCAGCAGAAGCTGTATCGCCTGTGGGAAAGCACAGATCCGCAGGGCTGTTGTGCTGTGAACAGGCTGCCAAGGGAAGGTGCAGACGAGCAACAGCTTTCAGGGCTAGCACCTTCCTTGTGGGAGAAGGAGCCGGACGTTTGCCTTTTCCGAAAGGGGCTCTGCAGAGGAAAAGCATCATGAGCTGTATCGTCCCTGGGAAAGCACAGATCCGCAGGGCTGTTGTGCTGTGAATAGGCTGCCAAGGGAAGGTGCAGACCAGCAACAGCTTTCAGGCTTAGCACCTTCCTTGTGGGAGAAGGAGCCGGACGTTTGCCTCATCGGAGAGGGGCTCTGCAGAGGAAAAGCAGCATGAGCTGTATCGTCTGTGGGAAAGCACAGATCCGCAGGGCTGTTGTGCTGTGAATAGGCTGCCAAGGGAAGGTGCAGACCAGCAAGAGCTTTCAGGGCTACCGCCTTCCTTGTGGGAGAAGGAGCCGGATGTTTGCCTTTTCCGAAAGGGGCTCTGCAGAGGAAAAGCATCATGAGCTGTATCGTCCCTGGGAAAGCACAGATCCGCAGGGCTGTTGTGCTGTGAATAGGCTGCCAAGGGAAGGTGCAGACCAGCAACAGCTTTCAGGCTTAGCACCTTCCTTGTGGGAGAAGGAGCCCGATTTTTGCCTTATCGGACAGGGGCTCTGCAGAGGAAAAGCAGCAGAAGCTGTATAGCCTGTGGGAAAGCACAGATCCGCAGGGCTGTTGTGCTGTGAACAGGCTGCCAAGGGAAGGTGCAGACCAGCAACAGCTTTCAGGGCTAGCACCTTCCTTGTGGGAGAAGGAGCCGGATGTTTGCCTTTTCCGAAAGGGGCTCTGCAGAGGAAAAGCATCATGAGCTGTATCGTCTGTGGGAAAGCACAGATCCGCAGGGCTGTTGTGCTGTGAATAGGCTGCCAAGGGAAGGTGCAGACCAGCAACAGCTTTCAGGGCTAGCACCTTCCTTGTGGGAGAAGGAGCCGGACGTTTGCCTTTTCGGAGAGGAACTCTGCAGAGGAGAAGCAGCAGGAGCTGTATCGTCTGTGGGAAAGCACAGATCCGCCGGGCTGTTGTGCTGTGAATAGGCTGCCAAGGGAAGGTGCAGACGAGCAACAGCTTTCAGGCTTAGCACCTTCCTTGAGGGCGAAGGAGCTGAATTTTTGCCTTATCCGAGAGAGGCTCTGCAGAGGAAAAGCAGCAGGAGCTGTATCATCTGTGGGAAAGCACAGATCCGCAGGCCTGTTGTGCTGTGAATAGGCTGCCAAGGGAAGGTGCAGACCAGCAACAGCTTTCAGGCTTAGCACCTTCCTTGTGGGAGAAGGAGCCGGATTTTTGCCTTAACGGAGAGGGGCTCTGCAGAGGAAAAGCATCATGAGCTGTATCATCTGTGGGAAAGCACAGATCCGCCGGGCTGTTGTGCTGTGAATAGGCTGCCAAGGGAATGTGCAGACCAGCAACAGCTTTCAGGGCTACCGCCTTCCTTGTGGAAGTAGGAGCCGGATTTTTGCCTTATCGGAGACGGGCTCTGCAGAGGAAAAGCAGCAGGAGCTGTATCGTCTGTGGGAAAGCACAGATCCACAGGGCTGTTGTGCTGTGAATAGGCTGCCAAGGGAAGGTGCAGACCAGCAACAGCTTTCAGGCTTAGCACCTTCCTTGAGGGCGAAGGAGCTGAATTTTTGCCTTATCCGAGAGAGGCTCTGCAGAGGAAAAGCAGCAGGAGCTGTATCGTCTGTGGGAAAGCACAGATCCGCAGGGCTGTTGTGCTGTGAATAGGCTGCCAAGGGAAGGTGCAGACCAGCAACAGCTTTCAGGGCTAGCACCTTCCTTGTGGGAGAAGGAGCTCGATTTTTGCCTTATCGGAGACGGGCTCTGCAGAGGAAAAGTATCATGAGCTGCAACGCCTGTGGGAAACCACAGATCCGCAGGGCTGTTGTGCTGTGAATAGGCTGCCAAGGGAAGGTGCAGAGCAGCAACAGCTTTCAGGGCTAGCGCCTTCCTTGTGGGAGAAGGAGCCGGACGTTTGCCTTTTCCGAAGGGGGCTCTGCCGCGGACAGGCAGCAGCAGAAGATGTATCATCTGTGGGAAAGCACAGATCCGCAGGGCTGTTGTGCTGTGAATAGGCTGCCAAGGGAAGGTGCAGAGCAGCAACAGCTTTCAGGGCTACCGCCTTCCTTGTGGCAGAAGGAGCTGAATTTTTGCCTTATCCGAGAGGGGCTCTGCAGAGGAAAAGCAGCAGGAGCTGTATCGCCTGTGGAAAAGCACATATCCGCAGGGCTGTTGTGCTGTGAATAGGCTGCAAGGGAAGGTGCACACGAGCAACAGCTTTCAGGCTTAGCACCTTCCTTGTGGGAGAAGGAGCCGAATTTTTGCCTTTTCCGAAAGGGGCTCTGCAGAGGAAAAGCAGCAGGAGCTGTATCGTCTGTGGGAAAGCACAGATCCGCAGGGCTGTTGTGCTGTGAACAGGCTGCCAAGGGAAGGTGCAGACGAGCAACAGCTTTCAGGGCTAGCACCTTCCTTGTGGGAGAAGGAGCCGGATTTTTGCCTCATCGGAGAGGGGCTCTGCAGAGGAAAAGCATCATGAGCTGTATCGTCTGTGGGAAAGCACAGATCCGCCGGGCTGTTGTGCTGTGAATAGGCTGCCAAGGCAAGGTGCAGACCAGCAAAAGCTTTCAGGGCTACCGCCTTCCTTGTGGGAGAAGGAGCCGGACGTTTGCCTTTTCCGAAAGGGGCTCTGCAGAGGAAAAGCAGCAGGAGCAGTATCGTCTGTGGGAAAGGACAGATCCGCAGGGCTGTTGTGCTGTGAATAGGCTGCCAAGGGAAGGTGCAGACCAGCAACAGCTTTCAGGGCTAGCACCTTCCTTGTGGGAGAAGGAGCCGGACGTTTGCCTTTTCCGAAAGGGGCTCTGCAGAGGAAAAGCAGCAGGAGCAGTATCGTCTGTGGGAAAGGACAGATCCGCAGGGCTGTTGTGCTGTGAATAGGCTGCCAAGGGAAGGTGCAGACCAACAACAGCTTTCAGGGCTAGCACCTTCCTTGTGGGAGAAGGAGCTCGATTTTTGCCTTATCGGAGAGGGGCTCTGCAGAGGAAAAGCAGCAGGAGCAGTATCGTCTGTGGGAAAGCACAGATCCGCAGGGCTGTTGTGCTGTGAATAGGCTGCCAAGGGAAGGTGCAGACGAGCAACAGCTTTCAGGCTTATCACCTTCCTTGTGGCAGAAGGAGCCGGATGTTTGCTTTTTCCGAAAGGGGCTCTGCAGAGGAAAAGCAGCAGGAGCTGTATCGTCTGTGGGAAAGCACAGATCCGCAGGGCTGTTGTGCTGTGAATAGGCTGCCAAGGGAAGGTGCAGACCAGCAACAGCTTTCAGGCTTAGCACCTTCCTTGTGGGAGAAGGAGCCGGATTTTTGTCTTATGGGATAGGGGCTCTGCAGAGGAAAAGCAGGAGAAGATGTATCGTCTGTGGGAAAGCACATATCTGCAGGGCTGTTGTGCTGTGAATAGGCTGCCAAGGGAAGGTGCAGAGCAGCAACAGCTTTCAGGGCTAGCGCCTTCCTTGTGGGAGAAGGAGCCGGACGTTTGCCTTTTCCGAAGGGGGCTCTGCCGCGGACAGGCAGCAGCAGAAGATGTATCATCTGTGGGAAAGCACAGATCCGCCGGGCTGTTGTGCTGTGAATAGGCTGCCAAGGGAAGGTGCAGACCAGCAACAGCTTTCAGGCTTAGCACCTTCCTTGTGGGAGAAGGAGCTGAATTTTTGCCTTATCCGAAAGGGGTTCTGCAGAGGAAAAGCAGCATGAGCTGTATCGTCTCTGGGAAAGCACAGATCCGCAGGGCTGTTGTGCTGTGAATAGGCTGCCAAGGGAAGGTGCAGACCAGCAACAGCTTTCAGGGCTACCGCCTTCCTTGTGGGAGAAGGAGCCGGATGTTTGCCTTTTCCGAATGGGGCTCTGCAGAGGAAAAGCAGCAGGAGCAGTATCGTCTCTGGGAAAGCACAGATCCGCAGGGCTGTTGTGCTGTGAATAGGCTGCCAAGGGAAGGTGCAGACCAGCAACAGCTTTCAGGGCTACCGCCTTCCTTGTGGGAGAAGGAGCTGAATTTTTGCTTTATCGGAGTGGGGCTCTGCAGAGGAAAAGCAGCAGGAGCTGTATCGTCTGTGGGAAAGCACAGATCCGCAGGGCTGTTGTGCTGTGAATAGGCTGCCAAGGGAAGGTGCAGACCAGCAACAGCTTTCAGGCTTAGCACCTTCCTTGTGGGAGAAGGAGCCGGATGTTTGCCTTTTCCGAAAGGGGCTCTGCAGAGGAATAGACTCATGAGCTGTATCGTCTGTGGGAAAGCACAGATCCGCAGGGCTGTTGTGCTGTGAATAGGCTGCCAAGGGAAGGTGCAGACCAGCAACAGCTTTCAGGGCTACCGCCTTCCTTGTGGGAGAAGGAGCTGAATTTTTGCCTTATCGGAGAGGGGCTCTGCAGAGGAAAAGCAGCAGGAGCTGTATCGCCTGTGGGAAAGCACAGATCCGCAGGGCTGTTGTGCTGTGAATAGGCTGCCAAGGGAAGGTGCAGACCAGCAACAGCTTTCAGGGCTACCGCCTTCCTTGTGGGAGAAGGAGCTGAATTTTTGCCTTATCCGAGAGGGGCTCTGCAGAGGAAAACCAGCAGAAGATGTATCGCCTGTGGGAAAGCACAGATCCGCAGGGCTGTTGTGCTGTGAATAGGCTGCCAAGGGAAGGTGCAGACCAGCAACAGCTTTCAGGCTTAGCACCTTCCTTGTGGGAGAAGGAGCCGGATTTTTGCCTTACCGGAGAGGGGCTCTGCAGAGGAAAAGCAGCAGGAGTTGTATCGTCTCTGGGAAAGCACAGATCCGCAGGGCTGTTGTGCTGTGAATAGGCTGCCAAGGGAAGGTGCAGACGAGCAACAGCTTTCAGGGCTAGCACCTTCCTTGTGGGAGAAGGAGCCGGACGTTTGCCTTATCGGAGAGGGGCTCTGCAGAGGAAAAGCATCATGAGCTGTGTCGTCTGTGGGAAAGCACAGATCCACAGGGCTGTTGTGCTGTGAATAGGCTGCCAAGGGAAGGTGCAGACCAGCAACAGCTTTCAGGGCTACCGCCTTCCTTGTGGGAGAAGGAGCCGAACGTTTGCCTTTTCGGAGAGGGGCTCTGCAGAGGAAAAGCAGCATGAGCTGTATCGTCTGTGGGAAAGCACAGATCCGCAGGGCTGTTGTGCTGTGAATAGGCTGCCAAGGGAAGGTGCAGACCAGCAACAGCTTTCAGGGCTAGCACCTTCCTTGTGGGAGAAGGAGCCGGACGTTTGCCTTTTCCGAAAGGGGCTCTGCAGAGGAAAAGCAGCAGGAGCTGTATCGTCTGTGGGAAAGCACAGATCCGCAGGGCTGTTGTGCTGTGAACAGGCTGCCAAGGGAAGGTGCAGACCAGCAACAGCTTTCAGGCTTAGCGCCTTCCTTGTGGGAGAAGGAGCCGGACGTTTGCCTTTTCCGAAAGGGGCTCTGCAGAGGAAAAGCAGCAGGAGCAGTATCGTCTGTGGGAAAGCACAGATCCGCCGGGCTGTTGTGCTGTGAATAGGCTGCCAAGGGAAGGTGCAGACCAGCAACAGCTTTCAGGCTTAGCACCTTCCTTGTGGGAGAAGGAGCCCGATTTTTGCCTTATCGGAGAGGGGCTCTGCAGAGGAAAAGCAGCAGGAGCTGTATCGTCTGTGGGAAAGCACAGATTCGCAGGGCTGTTGTGCTGTGAATAGGCTGCCAAGGGAAGGTGCAGACCAGCAACAGCTTTCAGGCTTAGCACCTTCCTTGTGGGAGAAGGAGCCGGACGTTTGCCTTTTCCGAAAGGGGCTCTGCAGAGGAATAGACTCATGAGCTGTATCGCCTGTGGGAAAGCACAGATCCGCAGGGCTGTTGTGCTGTGAATAGGCTGCCAAGGGAAGGTGCAGACCAGCAACAGCTTTCAGGCTTAGCACCTTCCTTGTGGGAGAAGGAGCCGGACGTTTGCCTTTTCCGAAAAGGGACTCTGCAGAGGAAAAGCAGCAGGAGCAGTATCGTCTGTGGGAAAGCACAGATCCGCAGGGCTGTTGTGCTGTGAATAGGCTGCCAAGGGAAGGTGCAGACCAGCAACAGCTTTCAGGCTTAGCACCTTCCTTGTGGGAGAAGGAGCCCGATTTTTGCCTTATCGGAGAGGGGCTCTGCAGAGGAAAAGCAGCATGAGCTGTATCGTCTGTGGGAAAGCACAGATCCGCAGGGCTGTTGTGCTGTGAATAGGCTGCCAAGGGAAGGTGCAGACCAGCAACAGCTTTCAGGGCTACCGCCTTCCTTGTGGGAGAAGGAGCTGAATTTTTGCCTTATCCGAGAGGCTCTCTGCAGAGGAAAAGCAGCAGGAGCTGTATCGTCTGTGGGAAAGCACAGATCCGCAGGGCTGTTGTGCTGTGAATAGGCTGCCAAGGGAAGGTGCAGACCAGCAACAGCTTTCAGGGCTACCGCCTTCCTTGTGGGAGAAGGAGCCGGATTTTTGCCTTTTCCTAAAGGGGCTCTGCAGAGGAATAGACTCATGAGCTGTATCGTCTCTGGGAAAGCACAGATCCGCAGGGCTGTTGTGCTGTGAATAGGCTGCCAAGGGAAGGTGCAGACCAGCAACAGCTTTCAGACTTACCACCTTCCTTGTGGCAGAAGGAGCCGGACGTTTGCCTTATTGGAGAGGGGCTCTGCAGAGGAAAATCAGCAGGAGCTGTAGCGTCTCTGGGAAAGCACAGATCCGCCGGGCTGTTGTGCTGTGAATAGGCTGCCAAGGGAAGGTGCAGACCAGCAACAGCTTTCAGGGCTACCGCCTTCCTTGTGGGAGAAGGAGCTGAATTTTTGCTTTATCGGAGAGGGTCTCTGCAGAGGAAAAGCAGCAGGAGCTGTATCGCCTGTGGGAAAGCACAGATCCGCAGGGCTGTTGTGCTGTGAATAGGCTGCCAAGGGAAGGTGCAGACCAGCAACAGCTTTCAGCGCTACCGCCTTCCTTGTGGGAGAAGGAGCCGGATTTTTGCCTTTTCCGAAAGGGGCTCTGCAGAGTAATAGACTCATGAGCTGTATCGCCTGTGGGAAAGCACAGATCCGCAGGGCTGTTGTGCTGTGAATAGGCTGCCAAGGGAAGGTGCAGACCAGCAAGAGCTTTCAGGCTTAGCACCTTCCTTGTGGGAGAAGGAGCCGGATGTTTGCCTTTTCCGAAAGGGGCTCTGCAGAGGAAAAGCAGCAGGAGCTGTATCGTCTGTGGGAAAGCACAGATCCGCAGGGCTGTTGTGCTGTGAATAGGCTGCCAAGGGAAGGTGCAGACCAGCAACAGCTTTCAGGGCTAGCACCTTCCTTGTGGGAGAAGGAGCTGAATTTTTGCCTTATGGGAGAGGGGCTCTGCAGAGGAAAAGCAGCAGGAGCTGTATCGTCTGTGGGAAAGCACAGATCCACAGGGCTGTTGTGCTATGAATAGGCTGCCAAGGGAAGGTGCAGACCAGCAACAGCTTTCAGGCTTAGCACCTTCCTTGTGGGAGAAGGAGCCGGACGTTTGCCTTTTCCGAAAGGGGCTCTGCAGAGGAAAAGCAGCATGAGCTGTATCTTCTGTGGGAAAGCACAGATCCGCAGGGCTGTTGTGCTGTGAATAGGCTGCCAAGGGAAGGTGCAGACCAGCAACAGCTTTCAGGCTTAGCACCTTCCTTGTGGCAGAAGGAGCCGGACGTTTGCCTTTTCCGAAAGGGGCTTTGCAGAGGAATAGACTCATGAGCTGTATCGTCTGTGGGAAAGCACAGATCCGCAGGGCTGTTGTGCTGTGAATAGGCTGCCAAGGGAAGGTGCAGACCAGCAACAGCTTTCAGGCTTAGCACCTTCCTTGTGGCAGAAGGAGCCGGACATTTGCCTTTTCCGAAAGGGGTTCTGCAGAGGAAAAGCAGCAGGAGCAGTATCGTCTGTGGGAAAGCACAGATCCGCAGGGCTGTTGTGCTGTGAATAGGCTGCCAAGGGAAGGTGCAGACCAGCAACAGCTTTCAGGGCTAGCACCTTCCTTGTGGGACAAGGAGCCGGACGTTTGCCTTATCGGAGAGGGGCTCTGCAGAGGAAAAGCAGCAGAAGATGTATCGCCTGTGGGAAAGCACAGATCCGCAGGGCTGTTGTGCTGTGAACAGGCTGCCAAGGGAAGGTGCAGACCAGCAACAGCTTTCAGGGCTACCGCCTTCCTTGTGGGAGAAGGAGCTGAATTTTTGCCTTATCCGAGAGGGGTTCTGCAGAGGAAAAGCATCATGAGCTGTATCTTCTATGGGAAAGCACAGATCCGCAGGGCTGTTGTGCTGTGAATAGGCTGCCAAGGGAAGGTGCAGACCAGCAACAGCTTTCAGGGCTAGCACCTTCCTTGTGGGACAAGGAGCCGGATTTTTTGCCTTATCGGAGCGGGGCTCTGCAGAGGAAAAGCAGCAGAAGATGTATCGCCTGTGGGAAAGCACAGATCCGCAGGGCTGTTGTGCTGTGAACAGGCTGCCAAGGGAAGGTGCAGACCAGCAACAGCTTTCAGGGCTACCGCCTTCCTTGTGGGAGAATGAGCTGAATTTTTGCCTTATCCGAGAGGGGCTCTGCAGAGGAAAAGCATCATGAGCTGTATCGTCTCTGGGAAAGCACAGATCCGCAGGGCTGTTGTGCTGTGAACAGGCTGCCAAGGGAAGGTGCAGACCAGCAACAGCTTTCAGGGCTACCGCCTTCCTTGTGGGAGAAGGAGCCGAACGTTTGCCTTTTCGGAGAGGGGCTCTGCAGAGGAAAAGCAGCATGAGCTGTATCGTCTGTGGGAAAGCACAGATCCGCAGGGCTGTTGTGCTGTGAATAGGCTGCCAAGGGAAGGTGCAGACCAGCAAGAGCTTTCAGGGCTACCGCCTTCCTTGTGGGAGAAGGAGCCGGATGTTTGCCTTTTCCGAAAGGGGCTCTGCAGAGGAAAAGCATCATGAGCTGTATCGCCTGTGGGAAAGCACAGATCCGCAGGGCTGTTGTGCTGTTAATAGGCTGCCAAGGGAAGGTGCAGACCAGCAACAGCTTTCAGGGCTACCGCCTTCCTTGTGGGAGAAGGAGACGAATTTTTGCCTTATGGGAGAGGGGCTCTGCAGAGGAAAAGCAGCAGGAGCTGTATCGTCTGTGGGAAAGCACAGATCCGCAGGGCTGTTGTGCTGTGAATAGGCTGCCAAGGGAAGGTGCAGACCAGCAACAGCTTTCAGGCTTAGCACCTTCCTTGTGGGAGAAGGAGCCGGACGTTTGCCTTTTCCGAAAGGGGCTCTGCAGAGGAAAAGCAGCATGAGCTGTATCTTCTGTGGGAAAGCACAGATCCGCAGGGCTGTTGTGCTGTGAATAGGCTGCCAAGGGAAGGTGCAGACCAGCAACAGCTTTCAGGTCTACCGCCTTCCTTGTGGGAGAAGGAGCTGAATTTTTGCTTTATCGGAGAGGGGCTCTGCAGAGGAAAAGCAGCAGGAGCAGTATCGTCTGTGGGAAAGCACAGATCCGCAGGGCTGTTGTGCTGTGAATAGGCTGCCAAGGGAAGGTGCAGACCAGCAACAGCTTTCAGGGCTACCGCCTTCCTTGTGGGAGAAGGAGCTGAATTTTTGCCTTATCCGAAAGGGGTTCTGCAGAGGAAAAGCAGCAGGAGCTGTATCGTCTCTGGGAAAGCACAGATCCGCAGGGCTGTTGTGCTGTGAATAGGCTGCCAAGGGAAGGTGCAGACCAGCAACAGCTTTCAGGCTTAGCACCTTCCTTGTGGGAGAAGGAGCCGGACGTTTGCCTTTTCCGAAAGGGGCTCTGCAGAGGAAAAGCATCATGAGCTGTATCTTCTATGGGAAAGCACAGATCCGCAGGGCTGTTGTGCTGTGAATAGGCTGCCAAGGGAAGGTGCAGACCAGCAACAGCTTTCAGGCTTAGCGCCTTCCTTGTGGGACAAGGAGCCGGACGTTTGCCTTATCGGAGAGGGGCTCTGCAGAGGAAAAGCAGCAGAAGATGTATCGCCTGTGGGAAAGCACAGATCCGCAGGGCTGTTGTGCTGTGAACAGGCTGCCAAGGGAAGGTGCAGACCAGCAACAGCTTTCAGGGCTACCGCCTTCCTTGTGGGAGAAGGAGCTGAATTTTTGCCTTATCGGAGAGGGGTTCTGCAGAGGAAAAGCAGCAGGAGCAGTATCGTCTGTGGGAAAGCACAGATCCGCAGGGCTGTTGTGCTGTGAATAGGCTGCCAAGGGAAGGTACAGACCAACAACAGCTTTCAGGCTTAGCACCTTCCTTGTGGGAGAAGGAGCCGGACGTTTGCCTTTTCCGAAAGGGGCTCCGCAGAGGAAAAGCATCATGAGCTGTATCTTCTATAGGAAAGCACAGATCCGCAGGGCTGTTGTGCTGTGAATAGGCTGCCAAGGGAAGGTGCAGACCAGCAACAGCTTTCAGGGCTAGCACCTTCCTTGTGGGACAAGGAGCCGGATTTTTTGCCTTATCGGAGAGGGGCTCTGCAGAGGAAAAGCAGCAGAAGATGTATCGCCTGTGGGAAAGCACAGATCCGCAGGGCTGTTGTGCTGTGAACAGGCTGCCAAGGGAAGGTGCAGACCAGCAACAGCTTTCAGGGCTACCGCCTTCCTTGTGGGAGAAGGAGCTGAATTTTTGCTTTATCGGAGAGGGGCTCTGCAGAGGAAAAGCAGCAGGAGATGTATCGTCTCTGGGAAAGCACAGATCCGCAGGGCTGTTGTGCTGTGAATAGGCTGCCAAGGGAAGGTGCAGACCAGCAACAGCTTTCAGGGCTACCGCCTTCCTTGTGGGAGAAGGAGCTGAATTTTTGCCTTATCCGAGAGGGGCTCTGCAGAGGAAAAGCATCATGAGCTGTATCGTCTCTGGGAAAGCACAGATCCGCAGGGCTGTTGTGCTGTGAATAGGCTGCCAAGGGAAGGTGCAGACCAGCAACAGCTTTCAGGGCTAGCACCTTCCTTGTGGGAGAAGGAGCCGGACGTTTGCCTTTTCCGAAAGGGGCTCTGCAGAGGAGAAGCAGCAGGACATGTATCGTCTGTGGGAAAGCACAGATCCGCCGGGCTGTTGTGCTGTGAATAGGCTGCCAAGGGAAGGTGCAGACCAGCAACAGCTTTCAGGGCTACCGCCTTCCTTGTGGGAGAAGGAGCTGAATTTTTGCCTTATCCGAAAGGGGTTCTGCAGAGGAAAAGCAGCAGGAGCTGTATCGTCTGTGGGAAAGCACAGATCTGCAGGGCTGTTGTGCTGTGAATAGGCTGCCAAGGGAAGGTGCAGACCAGCAACAGCTTTCAGGCTTAGCACCTTCCTTGTGGGAGAAGGAGCCGGACGTTTGCCTTTTCCGAAAGGGGCTCTGCAGAGGAAAAGCATCATGAGCTGTATCTTCTATGGGAAAGCACAGATCCGCAGGGCTGTTGTGCTGTGAATAGGCTGCCAAGGGAAGGTGCAGACCAGCAACAGCTTTCAGGGCTAGCACCTTCCTTGTGGCACAAGGAGCCGGATTTTTTGCCTTATCGGAGAGGGGCTCTGCAGAGGAAAAGCAGCAGAAGATGTATCGCCTGTGGGAAAGCACAGATCCGCAGGGCTGTTGTGCTGTGAACAGGCTGCCAAGGGAAGGTGCAGACCAGCAACAGCTTTCAGGGCTACCGCCTTCCTTGTGGGAGAAGGAGCTGAATTTTTGCTTTATCGGAGAGGGGCTCTGCAGAGGAAAAGCAGCAGGAGCTGTATCGCCTGTGGGAAAGCACAGATCCGCAGGGCTGTTGTGCTGTGAATAGGCTGCCAAGGGAAGGTGCAGACCAGCAACAGCTTTCAGGGCTAGCACCTTCCTTGTGGGAGAAGGAGCCGGATTTTTGCCTTATCGGAGAGGGGCTCTGCAGAGGAAAAGCAGCAGAAGATGTATCGCCTGTGGGAAAGCACAGATCCGCAGGGCTGTTGTGCTGTGAACAGGCTGCCAAGGGAAGGTGCAGACCAGCAACAGCTTTCAGGTCTACCGCCTTCCTTGTGGGAGAAGGAGCTGAATTTTTGCCTTATCCGAGAGGGGTTCTGCAGAGGAAAAGCAGCAGGAGCTGTATCGTCTGTGGGAAAGCACAGATCCGCAGGGCTGTTGTGCTGTGAATAGGCTGCCAAGGGAAGGTGCAGACCAGCAACAGCTTTCAGGGCTAGCACCTTCCTTGTGGGAGAAGGAGCTGAATTTTTGCCTTATCGGAGAGGGGCTCTGCAGAGGAAAAGCAGCAGGAGCAGTATCGTCTCTGGGAAAGCACAGATCCGCAGGGCTGTTGTGCTGTGAATAGGCTGCCAAGGGAAGGTGCAGACCAGCAACAGCTTTCAGGGCTACCGCCTTCCTTGTGGGAGAAGGAGCTGAATTTTTGCCTTATCCGAGAGGGGCTCTGCAGAGGAAAAGCATCATGAGCTGTATCGTCTCTGGGAAAGCACAGATCCGCAGGGCTGTTGTGCTGTGAATAGGCTGCCAAGGGAAGGTGCAGACCAGCAACAGCTTTCAGGGCTAGCACCTTCCTTGTGGGAGAAGGAGCCGGACGTTTGCCTTTTCGGAGAGGAACTCTGCAGAGGAGAAGCAGCAGGACATGTATCGTCTGTGGGAAAGCACAGATCCGCCGGGCTGTTGTGCTGTGAATAGGCTGCCAAGGGAAGGTGCAGACCAGCAACAGCTTTCAGGGCTACCGCCTTCCTTGTGGGAGAAGGAGACGAATTTTTGCCTTATCCGAGAGGGGCTCTGCAGAGGAAAAGCAGCAGAAGATGAATCGCCTGTGGGAAAGCACAGATCCGCAGGGCTGTTGTGCTGTGAATAGGCTGCCAAGGGAAGGTGCAGACCAGCAACAGCTTTCAGGGCTACCGCCTTCCTTGTGGGAGAAGGAGCCGGACGTTTGCCTTTTCTGAAAGGGGCTCTGCAGAGGAAAAGCAGCATGAGCTGTATCGCCTGTGGGAAAGCACAGATCCGCAGGGCTGTTGTGCTGTGAATAGGCTGCCAAGGGAAGGTGCAGACCAGCAACAGCTTTCAGGGCTACCGCCTTCCTTGTGGGAGAATGAGCTGAATTTTTGCCTTATCCGAGAGGGGCTCTGCAGAGGAAAAGCATCATGAGCTGTATCGCCTGTGGGAAAGCACAGATCCGCAGGGCTGTTGTGCTGTGAATAGGCTGCCAAGGGAAGGTGCAGACCAGCAACAGCTTTCAGCGCTATCGCCTTCCTTGTGGGAGAAGGAGCCGGATTTTTGCCTTATCGGAGAGGGGCTCTGCAGAGGAAAAGCATCATGAGCTGTATCGTCTGTGGGAAAGCACAGATCCGCAGGGCTGTTGTGCTGTGAATAGGCTGCACGGGGAAGGTGCAGACCAGCAACAGCTTTCAGGGCTAGCACCTTCCTTGTGGGAGAAGGAGCCGGATTTTTTGCCTTATCGGAGAGGGGCTCTGCAGAGGAAAAGCAGCAGAAGATGTATCGCCTGTGGGAAAGCACAGATCCGCAGGGCTGTTGTGCTGTGAACAGGCTGCCAAGGGAAGGTGCAGACCAGCAACAGCTTTCAGGCTTAGCACCTTCCTTGTGGGAGAAGGAGCTGAATTTTTGCTTTATCGGAGAGGGGCTCTGCAGAGGAAAAGCAGCAGGAGCTGTATCGTCTGTGGGAAAGCACAGATCCGCAGGGCTGTTGTGCTGTGAATAGGCTGCCAAGGGAAGGTGCAGACCAGCAACAGCTTTCAGGTCTACCGCCTTCCTTGTGGGAGAAGGAGCTGAATTTTTGCTTTAGCGGAGAGGGGCTCTGCAGAGGAAAAGCAGCAGGAGCTGTATCATCTCTGGGAAAGCACAGATCCGCAGGGCTGTTGTGCTGTGAATAGGCTGCCAAGGGAAGGTGCAGACCAGCAACAGCTTTCAGGCTTAGCGCCTTCCTTGTGGGAGAAGGAGCTGGACATTTGCCTTTTCCGAAAGGGGCTCCGCAGAGGAAAAGCATCATGAGCTGAATCGTCTGTGGGAAAGCACAGATCCGCAGGGCTGTTGTGCTGTGAATAGGCTGCCAAGGGAAGGTGCAGACCAGCAACAGCTTTCAGGGCTAGCACCTTCCTTGTGGGAGAAGGAGCCGGATTTTTTGCCTTATCGGACAGGGGCTCTGCAGAGGAAAAGCAGCAGAAGATGTATCGCCTGTGGGAAAGCACAGATCCGCAGGGCTGTTGTGCTGTGAACAGGCTGCCAAGGGAAGGTGCAGACCAGCAACAGCTTTCAGGGCTACCGCCTTCCTTGTGGGAGAAGGAGCTGAATTTTTGCTTTATCGGAGAGGGGCTCTGCAGAGGAAAAGCAGCAGGAGATATATCGTCTCTGGGAAAGCACAGATCCGCAGGGCTGTTGTGCTGTGAATAGGCTGCCAAGGGAAGGTGCAGACCAGCAACAGCTTTCAGGGCTACCGCCTTCCTTGTGGGAGAAGGAGCTGAATTTTTCCTTTATCGGAGAGGGGCTCTGCAGAGGAAAAGCAGCAGGAGCTGTATCGTCTCTGGGAAAGCACAGATCCGCAGGGCTGTTGTGCTGTAAATAGGCTGCCAAGGGAAGGTGCAGACCAGCAACAGCTTTCAGGGCTACCGCCTTCCTTGTGGGAGAAGGAGACGAATTTTTGCCTTATCCGAGAGGGGCTCTGCAGAGGAAAAGCATCAGGAGCTGTATCGTCTGTGGGAAAGCACAGATCCGCAGGGCTGTTGTGCTGTGAATAGGCTGCCAAGGGAAGGTGCAGACCAGCAACAGCTTTCAGGCTTAGCACCTTCCTTGTGGGAGAAGGAGCCGGATTTTTGCCTTATCCGAGAGGGGCTCTGCAGAGGAAAAGCATCAGGAGCTGTATCGTCTGTGGGAAAGCACAGATCCGCAGGGCTGTTGTGCTGTGAATAGGCTGCCAAGGGAAGGTGCAGACCAGCAACAGCTTTCAGGGCTACCGCCTTCCTTGTAGGAGAAGGAGCCGGATTTTTGCATTATCGGAGAGGGGCTCTGCAGAGGAAAAGCAGCAGGAGCTGTATCGTCTGTGGGAAAGCACAGATCCGCAGGGCTGTTGTACTGTGAATAGGCTGCCAAGGGAAGGTGCAGACCAGCAACAGCTTTCAGGGCTACCGCCTTCCTTGTGGGAGAAGGAGCTGAATTTTTGCTTTATCGGAGAGGGGCTCTGCAGAGGAAAAGCAGCAGGAGCTGTATCATCTGTGGGAAAGCACAGATCCGCAGGGCTGTTGTGCTGTGAATAGGCTGCCAAGGGAAGGTGCAGACCAGCAACAGCTTTCAGGGCTACCGCCTTCCTTGTGGGAGAAGGAGCTGAATTTTTGCTTTATCCGAGAGGGGCTCTGCAGAGGAAAAGCAGCAGGAGCTGTATCGTCTGTGGGAAAGCACAGATCCGCAGAGCTGTTGTGCTGTGAATAGGCTGCCAAGGAAAGGTGCAGACCAGCAACAGCTTTCAGGCTTAGCACCTTCCTTGTGGGAGAAGGAGCCGGATTTTTGCCTTATCGGAGAGGAACTCTGCAGAGGAGAAGCAGCAGGAGCAGTATCGTCTGTGGGAAAGCACAGATCCGCA
Organism: Necrosyrtes monachus; assembly: GCA_037953605.1. NCBI lineage: Eukaryota > Metazoa > Chordata > Aves > Accipitriformes > Accipitridae > Necrosyrtes > Necrosyrtes monachus. The sequence continues at coordinate 22,357 of JAZGTQ010000206.1, read as the reverse complement.
GGGCTGTTGTGCTGTGAATAGGCTGCCAAGGGAAGGTGCAGACCAGCAACAGCTTTCAGGGCTAGCACCTTCCTTGTGGGAGAAGGAGCCCGATTTTTGCCTTATCGGAGAGGGGCTCTGCAGAGGAAAAGCATCATGAGCTGTATCATCTGTGGGAAAGCACAGATCCGCAGGGCTGTTGTGCTGTGAATAGGCTGCCAAGGGAAGGTGCAGACCAGCAACAGCTTTCAGGCTTAGCACCTTCCTTGTGGGAGAAGGAGCCGGATTTTTGTCTTATCGGAGAGGGGCTCTGCAGAGGAAAAGCAGCAGAAGATGTATCGCCTGTGGGAAAGCACAGATTCGCAGGGCTGTTGTGCTGTGAATAGGCTGCCAAGGGAAGGTGCAGACCAGCAACAGCTTTCAGGCTTAGCACCTTCCTTGTGGGAGAAGGAGCTGAATTTTTGCCTTATCCGAAAGGGGTTCTGCAGAGGAAAAGCAGCATGAGCTGTATCGTCTCTGGGAAAGCACAGATCCGCAGGGCTGTTGTGCTGTGAATAGGCTGCACGGGGAAGGTGCAGACCAGCAACAGCTTTCAGGGCTACCGCCTTCCTTGTGGGAGAAGGAGCCGGATGTTTGCCTTTTCCGAATGGGGCTCTGCAGAGGAAAAGCAGCAGGAGCAGTATCGTCTCTGGGAAAGCACAGATCCGCAGGGCTGTTGTGCTGTGAATAGGCTGCCAAGGGAAGGTGCAGACCAGCAACAGCTTTCAGGGCTACCGCCTTCCTTGTGGGAGAAGGAGCTGAATTTTTGCTTTATCGGAGTGGGGCTCTGCAGAGGAAAAGCAGCAGGAGCTGTATCGTCTGTGGGAAAGCACAGATCCGCAGGGCTGTTGTGCTGTGAATAGGCTGCCAAGGGAAGGTGCAGACCAGCAACAGCTTTCAGGCTTAGCACCTTCCTTGTGGGAGAAGGAGCCGGATGTTTGCCTTTTCCGAAAGGGGCTCTGCAGAGGAATAGACTCATGAGCTGTATCGTCTGTGGGAAAGCACAGATCCGCCGGGCTGTTGTGCTGTGAATAGGCTGCCAAGGGAAGGTGCAGACCAGCAACAGCTTTCAGGCTTAGCACCTTCCTTGTGGGAGAAGGAGCCGGATGTTTGCCTTTTCCGAAAGGGGCTCTGCAGAGGAATAGACTCATGAGCTGTATCGTCTCTGGGAAAGCACAGATCCGCAGGGCTGTTGTGCTGTGAATAGGCTGCCAAGGGAAGGTGCAGACCAGCAACAGCTTTCAGGGCTACCGCCTTCCTTGTGGGAGAAGGAGCTGAATTTTTGCCTTATCGGAGAGGGGCTCTGCAGAGGAAAAGCAGCAGGAGCTGTATCGCCTGTGGGAAAGCACAGATCCGCAGGGCTGTTGTGCTGTGAATAGGCTGCCAAGGGAAGGTGCAGACCAGCAACAGCTTTCAGGGCTACCGCCTTCCTTGTGGGAGAAGGAGCTGAATTTTTGCCTTATCCGAGAGGGGCTCTGCAGAGGAAAACCAGCAGAAGATGTATCGCCTGTGGGAAAGCACAGATCCGCAGGGCTGTTGTGCTGTGAATAGGCTGCCAAGGGAAGGTGCAGACGAGCAACAGCTTTCAGGGCTAGCACCTTCCTTGTGGGAGAAGGAGCCGGACGTTTGCCTTATCGGAGAGGGGCTCTGCAGAGGAAAAGCATCATGAGCTGTGTCGTCTGTGGGAAAGCACAGATCCACAGGGCTGTTGTGCTGTGAATAGGCTGCCAAGGGAAGGTGCAGACCAGCAACAGCTTTCAGGGCTACCGCCTTCCTTGTGGGAGAAGGAGCCGAACGTTTGCCTTTTCGGAGAGGGGCTCTGCAGAGGAAAAGCAGCATGAGCTGTATCGTCTGTGGGAAAGCACAGATCCGCAGGGCTGTTGTGCTGTGAATAGGCTGCCAAGGGAAGGTGCAGACCAGCAACAGCTTTCAGGGCTAGCACCTTCCTTGTGGGAGAAGGAGCCGGACGTTTGCCTTTTCCGAAAGGGGCTCTGCAGAGGAAAAGCAGCAGGAGCTGTATCGTCTGTGGGAAAGCACAGATCCGCAGGGCTGTTGTGCTGTGAACAGGCTGCCAAGGGAAGGTGCAGACCAGCAACAGCTTTCAGGCTTAGCGCCTTCCTTGTGGGAGAAGGAGCCGGACGTTTGCCTTTTCCGAAAGGGGCTCTGCAGAGGAAAAGCAGCAGGAGCAGTATCGTCTGTGGGAAAGCACAGATCCGCCGGGCTGTTGTGCTGTGAATAGGCTGCCAAGGGAAGGTGCAGACCAGCAACAGCTTTCAGGCTTAGCACCTTCCTTGTGGGAGAAGGAGCCCGATTTTTGCCTTATCGGAGAGGGGCTCTGCAGAGGAAAAGCAGCAGGAGCTGTATCGTCTGTGGGAAAGCACAGATTCGCAGGGCTGTTGTGCTGTGAATAGGCTGCCAAGGGAAGGTGCAGACCAGCAACAGCTTTCAGGCTTAGCACCTTCCTTGTGGGAGAAGGAGCCGGACGTTTGCCTTTTCCGAAAGGGGCTCTGCAGAGGAATAGACTCATGAGCTGTATCGCCTGTGGGAAAGCACAGATCCGCAGGGCTGTTGTGCTGTGAATAGGCTGCCAAGGGAAGGTGCAGACCAGCAACAGCTTTCAGGCTTAGCACCTTCCTTGTGGGAGAAGGAGCCGGACGTTTGCCTTTTCCGAAAGGGACTCTGCAGAGGAAAAGCAGCAGGAGCAGTATCGTCTGTGGGAAAGCACAGATCCGCAGGGCTGTTGTGCTGTGAATAGGCTGCCAAGGGAAGGTGCAGACCAGCAACAGCTTTCAGGCTTAGCACCTTCCTTGTGGGAGAAGGAGCCCGATTTTTGCCTTATCGGAGAGGGGCTCTGCAGAGGAAAAGCAGCATGAGCTGTATCGTCTGTGGGAAAGCACAGATCCGCAGGGCTGTTGTGCTGTGAATAGGCTGCCAAGGGAAGGTGCAGACCAGCAACAGCTTTCAGGGCTACCGCCTTCCTTGTGGGAGAAGGAGCTGAATTTTTGCCTTATCCGAGAGGCTCTCTGCAGAGGAAAAGCAGCAGGAGCTGTATCGTCTGTGGGAAAGCACAGATCCGCAGGGCTGTTGTGCTGTGAATAGGCTGCCAAGGGAAGGTGCAGACCAGCAACAGCTTTCAGGGCTACCGCCTTCCTTGTGGGAGAAGGAGCCGGATTTTTGCCTTTTCCTAAAGGGGCTCTGCAGAGGAATAGACTCATGAGCTGTATCGTCTCTGGGAAAGCACAGATCCGCAGGGCTGTTGTGCTGTGAATAGGCTGCCAAGGGAAGGTGCAGACCAGCAACAGCTTTCAGACTTACCACCTTCTTTGTGGCAGAAGGAGCCGGACGTTTGCCTTATTGGAGAGGGGCTCTGCAGAGGAAAATCAGCAGGAGCTGTAGCGTCTCTGGGAAAGCACAGATCCGCCGGGCTGTTGTGCTGTGAATAGGCTGCCAAGGGAAGGTGCAGACCAGCAACAGCTTTCAGGGCTACCGCCTTCCTTGTGGGAGAAGGAGCTGAATTTTTGCTTTATCGGAGAGGGTCTCTGCAGAGGAAAAGCAGCAGGAGCTGTATCGCCTGTGGGAAAGCACAGATCCGCAGGGCTGTTGTGCTGTGAATAGGCTGCCAAGGGAAGGTGCAGACCAGCAACAGCTTTCAGCGCTACCGCCTTCCTTGTGGGAGAAGGAGCCGGATTTTTGCCTTTTCCGAAAGGGGCTCTGCAGAGTAATAGACTCATGAGCTGTATCGCCTGTGGGAAAGCACAGATCCGCAGGGCTGTTGTGCTGTGAATAGGCTGCCAAGGGAAGGTGCAGACCAGCAAGAGCTTTCAGGCTTAGCACCTTCCTTGTGGGAGAAGGAGCCGGACGTTTGCCTTTTCCGAAAGGGGCTCTGCAGAGGAAAAGCAGCATGAGCTGTATCTTCTGTGGGAAAGCACAGATCCGCAGGGCTGTTGTGCTGTGAATAGGCTGCCAAGGGAAGGTGCAGACCAGCAACAGCTTTCAGGCTTAGCACCTTCCTTGTGGCAGAAGGAGCCGGACGTTTGCCTTTTCCGAAAGGGGCTTTGCAGAGGAATAGACTCATGAGCTGTATCGTCTGTGGGAAAGCACAGATCCGCAGGGCTGTTGTGCTGTGAATAGGCTGCCAAGGGAAGGTGCAGACCAGCAACAGCTTTCAGGCTTAGCACCTTCCTTGTGGCAGAAGGAGCCGGACATTTGCCTTTTCCGAAAGGGGTTCTGCAGAGGAAAAGCAGCAGGAGCAGTATCGTCTGTGGGAAAGCACAGATCCGCAGGGCTGTTGTGCTGTGAATAGGCTGCCAAGGGAAGGTGCAGACCAGCAACAGCTTTCAGGGCTAGCACCTTCCTTGTGGGACAAGGAGCCGGACGTTTGCCTTATCGGAGAGGGGCTCTGCAGAGGAAAAGCAGCAGAAGATGTATCGCCTGTGGGAAAGCACAGATCCGCAGGGCTGTTGTGCTGTGAACAGGCTGCCAAGGGAAGGTGCAGACCAGCAACAGCTTTCAGGGCTACCGCCTTCCTTGTGGGAGAAGGAGCTGAATTTTTGCCTTATCCGAGAGGGGTTCTGCAGAGGAAAAGCATCATGAGCTGTATCTTCTATGGGAAAGCACAGATCCGCAGGGCTGTTGTGCTGTGAATAGGCTGCCAAGGGAAGGTGCAGACCAGCAACAGCTTTCAGGGCTAGCACCTTCCTTGTGGGACAAGGAGCCGGATTTTTTGCCTTATCGGAGCGGGGCTCTGCAGAGGAAAAGCAGCAGAAGATGTATCGCCTGTGGGAAAGCACAGATCCGCAGGGCTGTTGTGCTGTGAACAGGCTGCCAAGGGAAGGTGCAGACCAGCAACAGCTTTCAGGGCTACCGCCTTCCTTGTGGGAGAATGAGCTGAATTTTTGCCTTATCCGAGAGGGGCTCTGCAGAGGAAAAGCATCATGAGCTGTATCGTCTCTGGGAAAGCACAGATCCGCAGGGCTGTTGTGCTGTGAACAGGCTGCCAAGGGAAGGTGCAGACCAGCAACAGCTTTCAGGGCTACCGCCTTCCTTGTGGGAGAAGGAGCCGAACGTTTGCCTTTTCGGAGAGGGGCTCTGCAGAGGAAAAGCAGCATGAGCTGTATCGTCTGTGGGAAAGCACAGATCCGCAGGGCTGTTGTGCTGTGAATAGGCTGCCAAGGGAAGGTGCAGACCAGCAAGAGCTTTCAGGGCTACCGCCTTCCTTGTGGGAGAAGGAGCCGGATGTTTGCCTTTTCCTAAAGGGGCTCTGCAGAGGAAAAGCATCATGAGCTGTATCGCCTGTGGGAAAGCACAGATCCGCAGGGCTGTTGTGCTGTTAATAGGCTGCCAAGGGAAGGTGCAGACCAGCAACAGCTTTCAGGGCTACCGCCTTCCTTGTGGGAGAAGGAGACGAATTTTTGCCTTATGGGAGAGGGGCTCTGCAGAGGAAAAGCAGCAGGAGCTGTATCGTCTGTGGGAAAGCACAGATCCGCAGGGCTGTTGTGCTGTGAATAGGCTGCCAAGGGAAGGTGCAGACCAGCAACAGCTTTCAGGCTTAGCACCTTCCTTGTGGGAGAAGGAGCCGGACGTTTGCCTTTTCCGAAAGGGGCTCTGCAGAGGAAAAGCAGCATGAGCTGTATCTTCTGTGGGAAAGCACAGATCCGCAGGGCTGTTGTGCTGTGAATAGGCTGCCAAGGGAAGGTGCAGACCAGCAACAGCTTTCAGGCTTAGCACCTTCCTTGTGGGAGAAGGAGCCGGACGTTTGCCTTTTCCGAAAGGGGCTTTGCAGAGGAATAGACTCATGAGCTGTATCGTCTGTGGGAAAGCACAGATCCGCAGGGCTGTTGTGCTGTGAATAGGCTGCCAAGGGAAGGTGCAGACCAGCAACAGCTTTCAGGCTTAGCACCTTCCTTGTGGCAGAAGGAGCCGGACATTTGCCTTTTCCGAAAGGGGCTCTGCAGAGGAAAAGCATCATGAGCTGTATCGTCTGTGGGAAAGCACAGATCCGCAGGGCTGTTGTGCTGTGAACAGGCTGCCAAGGGAAGGTGCAGACCAGCAACAGCTTTCAGGTCTACCGCCTTCCTTGTGGGAGAAGGAGCTGAATTTTTGCTTTATCGGAGAGGGGCTCTGCAGAGGAAAAGCAGCAGGAGCTGTATCGTCTCTGGGAAAGCACAGATCCGCAGGGCTGTTGTGCTGTGAATAGGCTGCCAAGGGAAGGTGCAGACCAGCAACAGCTTTCAGGCTTAGCACCTTCCTTGTGGGAGAAGGAGCCGGACGTTTGCCTTTTCCGAAAGGGGCTCTGCAGAGGAAAAGCATCATGAGCTGTATCTTCTATGGGAAAGCACAGATCCGCAGGGCTGTTGTGCTGTGAATAGGCTGCCAAGGGAAGGTGCAGACCAGCAACAGCTTTCAGGCTTAGCGCCTTCCTTGTGGGACAAGGAGCCGGACGTTTGCCTTATCGGAGAGGGGCTCTGCAGAGGAAAAGCAGCAGAAGATGTATCGCCTGTGGGAAAGCACAGATCCGCAGGGCTGTTGTGCTGTGAACAGGCTGCCAAGGGAAGGTGCAGACCAGCAACAGCTTTCAGGGCTACCGCCTTCCTTGTGGGAGAAGGAGCTGAATTTTTGCCTTATCGGAGAGGGGTTCTGCAGAGGAAAAGCAGCAGGAGCAGTATCGTCTGTGGGAAAGCACAGATCCGCAGGGCTGTTGTGCTGTGAATAGGCTGCCAAGGGAAGGTACAGACCAACAACAGCTTTCAGGCTTAGCACCTTCCTTGTGGGAGAAGGAGCCGGACGTTTGCCTTTTCCGAAAGGGGCTCCGCAGAGGAAAAGCATCATGAGCTGTATCTTCTATAGGAAAGCACAGATCCGCAGGGCTGTTGTGCTGTGAATAGGCTGCCAAGGGAAGGTGCAGACCAGCAACAGCTTTCAGGGCTAGCACCTTCCTTGTGGGACAAGGAGCCGGATTTTTTGCCTTATCGGAGAGGGGCTCTGCAGAGGAAAAGCAGCAGAAGATGTATCGCCTGTGGGAAAGCACAGATCCGCAGGGCTGTTGTGCTGTGAACAGGCTGCCAAGGGAAGGTGCAGACCAGCAACAGCTTTCAGGGCTACCGCCTTCCTTGTGGGAGAAGGAGCTGAATTTTTGCTTTATCGGAGAGGGGCTCTGCAGAGGAAAAGCAGCAGGAGATGTATCGTCTCTGGGAAAGCACAGATCCGCAGGGCTGTTGTGCTGTGAATAGGCTGCCAAGGGAAGGTGCAGACCAGCAACAGCTTTCAGGGCTACCGCCTTCCTTGTGGGAGAAGGAGCTGAATTTTTGCCTTATCCGAGAGGGGCTCTGCAGAGGAAAAGCATCATGAGCTGTATCGTCTCTGGGAAAGCACAGATCCGCAGGGCTGTTGTGCTGTGAATAGGCTGCCAAGGGAAGGTGCAGACCAGCAACAGCTTTCAGGGCTAGCACCTTCCTTGTGGGAGAAGGAGCCGGACGTTTGCCTTTTCTGAAAGGGGCTCTGCAGAGGAGAAGCAGCAGGACATGTATCGTCTGTGGGAAAGCACAGATCCGCCGGGCTGTTGTGCTGTGAATAGGCTGCCAAGGGAAGGTGCAGACCAGCAACAGCTTTCAGGGCTACCGCCTTCCTTGTGGGAGAAGGAGCTGAATTTTTGCCTTATCCGAAAGGGGTTCTGCAGAGGAAAAGCAGCAGGAGCTGTATCGTCTGTGGGAAAGCACAGATCTGCAGGGCTGTTGTGCTGTGAATAGGCTGCCAAGGGAAGGTGCAGACCAGCAACAGCTTTCAGGCTTAGCACCTTCCTTGTGGGAGAAGGAGCCGGACGTTTGCCTTTTCCGAAAGGGGCTCTGCAGAGGAAAAGCATCATGAGCTGTATCTTCTATGGGAAAGCACAGATCCGCAGGGCTGTTGTGCTGTGAATAGGCTGCCAAGGGAAGGTGCAGACCAGCAACAGCTTTCAGGGCTAGCACCTTCCTTGTGGCACAAGGAGCCGGATTTTTTGCCTTATCGGAGAGGGGCTCTGCAGAGGAAAAGCAGCAGAAGATGTATCGCCTGTGGGAAAGCACAGATCCGCAGGGCTGTTGTGCTGTGAACAGGCTGCCAAGGGAAGGTGCAGACCAGCAACAGCTTTCAGGGCTACCGCCTTCCTTGTGGGAGAAGGAGCTGAATTTTTGCTTTATCGGAGAGGGGCTCTGCAGAGGAAAAGCAGCAGGAGATGTATCGTCTGTGGGAAAGCACAGATCCGCAGGGCTGTTGTGCTGTGAATAGGCTGCCAAGGGAAGGTGCAGACCAGCAACAGCTTTCAGGGCTAGCACCTTCCTTGTGGGAGAAGGAGCCGGATTTTTGCCATATCGGAGAGGGGCTCTGCAGAGGAAAAGCAGCAGAAGATGTATCGCCTGTGGGAAAGCACAGATCCGCAGGGCTGTTGTGCTGTGAACAGGCTGCCAAGGGAAGGTGCAGACCAGCAACAGCTTTCAGGTCTACCGCCTTCCTTGTGGGAGAAGGAGCTGAATTTTTGCCTTATCCGAGAGGGGTTCTGCAGAGGAAAAGCAGCAGGAGCTGTATCGTCTGTGGGAAAGCACAGATCCGCAGGGCTGTTGTGCTGTGAATAGGCTGCCAAGGGAAGGTGCAGACCAGCAACAGCTTTCAGGGCTAGCACCTTCCTTGTGGGAGAAGGAGCTGAATTTTTGCCTTATCGGAGAGGGGCTCTGCAGAGGAAAAGCAGCAGGAGCAGTATCGTCTCTGGGAAAGCACAGATCCGCAGGGCTGTTGTGCTGTGAATAGGCTGCCAAGGGAAGGTGCAGACCAGCAACAGCTTTCAGGGCTACCGCCTTCCTTGTGGGAGAAGGAGCTGAATTTTTGCCTTATCCGAGAGGGGCTCTGCAGAGGAAAAGCATCATGAGCTGTATCGTCTCTGGGAAAGCACAGATCCGCAGGGCTGTTGTGCTGTGAATAGGCTGCCAAGGGAAGGTGCAGACCAGCAACAGCTTTCAGGGCTAGCACCTTCCTTGTGGGAGAAGGAGCCGGACGTTTGCCTTTTCGGAGAGGAACTCTGCAGAGGAGAAGCAGCAGGACATGTATCGTCTGTGGGAAAGCACAGATCCGCCGGGCTGTTGTGCTGTGAATAGGCTGCCAAGGGAAGGTGCAGACCAGCAACAGCTTTCAGGGCTACCGCCTTCCTTGTGGGAGAAGGAGACGAATTTTTGCCTTATCCGAGAGGGGCTCTGCAGAGGAAAAGCAGCAGAAGATGAATCGCCTGTGGGAAAGCACAGATCCGCAGGGCTGTTGTGCTGTGAATAGGCTGCCAAGGGAAGGTGCAGACCAGCAACAGCTTTCAGGGCTACCGCCTTCCTTGTGGGAGAAGGAGCCGGACGTTTGCCTTTTCTGAAAGGGGCTCTGCAGAGGAAAAGCAGCATGAGCTGTATCGCCTGTGGGAAAGCACAGATCCGCAGGGCTGTTGTGCTGTGAATAGGCTGCCAAGGGAAGGTGCAGACCAGCAACAGCTTTCAGGGCTACCGCCTTCCTTGTGGGAGAATGAGCTGAATTTTTGCCTTATCCGAGAGGGGCTCTGCAGAGGAAAAGCATCATGAGCTGTATCGCCTGTGGGAAAGCACAGATCCGCAGGGCTGTTGTGCTGTGAATAGGCTGCCAAGGGAAGGTGCAGACCAGCAACAGCTTTCAGCGCTATCGCCTTCCTTGTGGGAGAAGGAGCCGGATTTTTGCCTTATCGGAGAGGGGCTCTGCAGAGGAAAAGCATCATGAGCTGTATCGTCTGTGGGAAAGCACAGATCCGCAGGGCTGTTGTGCTGTGAATAGGCTGCACGGGGAAGGTGCAGACCAGCAACAGCTTTCAGGGCTAGCACCTTCCTTGTGGGAGAAGGAGCCGGATTTTTTGCCTTATCGGAGAGGGGCTCTGCAGAGGAAAAGCAGCAGAAGATGTATCGCCTGTGGGAAAGCACAGATCCGCAGGGCTGTTGTGCTGTGAACAGGCTGCCAAGGGAAGGTGCAGACCAGCAACAGCTTTCAGGCTTAGCACCTTCCTTGTGGGAGAAGGAGCTGAATTTTTGCTTTATCGGAGAGGGGCTCTGCAGAGGAAAAGCAGCAGGAGCTGTATCGTCTGTGGGAAAGCACAGATCCGCAGGGCTGTTGTGCTGTGAATAGGCTGCCAAGGGAAGGTGCAGACCAGCAACAGCTTTCAGGCTTAGCGCCTTCCTTGTGGGAGAAGGAGCTGGACATTTGCCTTTTCCGAAAGGGGCTCCGCAGAGGAAAAGCATCATGAGTTGAATCGTCTGTGGGAAAGCACAGATCCGCAGGGCTGTTGTGCTGTGAATAGGCTGCCAAGGGAAGGTGCAGACCAGCAACAGCTTTCAGGGCTAGCACCTTCCTTGTGGGAGAAGGAGCCGGATTTTTTGCCTTATCGGACAGGGGCTCTGCAGAGGAAAAGCAGCAGAAGATGTATCGCCTGTGGGAAAGCACAGATCCGCAGGGCTGTTGTGCTGTGAACAGGCTGCCAAGGGAAGGTGCAGACCAGCAACAGCTTTCAGGGCTACCGCCTTCCTTGTGGGAGAAGGAGCTGAATTTTTGCTTTATCGGAGAGGGGCTCTGCAGAGGAAAAGCAGCAGGAGATATATCGTCTCTGGGAAAGCACAGATCCGCAGGGCTGTTGTGCTGTGAATAGGCTGCCAAGGGAAGGTGCAGACCAGCAACAGCTTTCAGGGCTACCGCCTTCCTTGTGGGAGAAGGAGCTGAATTTTTCCTTTATCGGAGAGGGGCTCTGCAGAGGAAAAGCAGCAGGAGCTGTATCGTCTCTGGGAAAGCACAGATCCGCAGGGCTGTTGTGCTGTAAATAGGCTGCCAAGGGAAGGTGCAGACCAGCAACAGCTTTCAGGGCTAGCACCTTCCTTGTGGGAGAAGGAGCCGGATGTTTGCCTTTTCCGAAAGGGGCTCTGCAGAGGAAAAGCAGCAGGAGCAGTATCGTCTGTGGGAAAGCACAGATCCGCAGGGCTGTTGTGCTGTGAATAGGCTGCCAAGGGAAGGTGCAGACCAGCAACAGCTTTCAGGGCTACCGCCTTCCTTGTGGGAGAAGGAGCCGGACGTTTGCCTTATCGGAGAGGGGCTCTGCAGAGGAAAAGCAGCAGGAGCAGTATCGTCTGTGGGAAAGCACAGATCCGCAGGGCTGTTGTGCTGTGAATAGGCTGCCAAGGGAAGGTGCAGACCAGCAACAGCTTTCAGGCTTAGCACCTTCCTTGTGGGAGAAGGAGCCCGATTTTTGCCTTATCGGAGAGGGGCTCTGCAGTGGAAAAGCATCATGAGCTGTAGCGTCTGTGGGAAAGCACAGATCCGCAGGGCTGTTGTGCTGTGAATAGGCTGCCAAGGGAAGGTGCAGACCAGCAACAGCTTTCAGGGCTACCGCCTTCCTTGTGGGAGAAGGAGACGAATTTTTGCCTTATCCGAGAGGGGCTCTGCAGAGGAAAAGCATCAGGAGCTGTATCGTCTGTGGGAAAGCACAGATCCGCAGGGCTGTTGTGCTGTGAATAGGCTGCCAAGGGAAGGTGCAGACCAGCAACAGCTTTCAGGGCTACCGCCTTCCTTGTAGGAGAAGGAGCCGGATTTTTGCATTATCGGAGAGGGGCTCTGCAGAGGAAAAGCAGCAGGAGCTGTATCGTCTGTGGGAAAGCACAGATCCGCAGGGCTGTTGTACTGTGAATAGGCTGCCAAGGGAAGGTGCAGACCAGCAACAGCTTTCAGGGCTACCGCCTTCCTTGTGGGAGAAGGAGCTGAATTTTTGCTTTATCGGAGAGGGGCTCTGCAGAGGAAAAGCAGCAGGAGCTGTATCATCTGTGGGAAAGCACAGATCCGCAGGGCTGTTGTGCTGTGAATAGGCTGCCAAGGGAAGGTGCAGACCAGCAACAGCTTTCAGGGCTACCGCCTTCCTTGTGGGAGAAGGAGCTGAATTTTTGCTTTATCCGAGAGGGGCTCTGCAGAGGAAAAGCAGCAGGAGCTGTATCGTCTGTGGGAAAGCACAGATCCGCAGAGCTGTTGTGCTGTGAATAGGCTGCCAAGGAAAGGTGCAGACCAGCAACAGCTTTCAGGCTTAGCACCTTCCTTGTGGGAGAAGGAGCCGGATTTTTGCCTTATCGGAGAGGAACTCTGCAGAGGAGAAGCAGCAGGAGCAGTATCGTCTGTGGGAAAGCACAGATCCGCAGGGCTGTTGTGCTGTGAATAGGCTGCCAAGGGAAGGTGCAGACCAGCAACAGCTTTCAGGGCTACCGCCTTCCTTGTGGGAGAAGGAGCCGGATGTTTGCCTTTTCCGAAAGGGGCTCTGCAGAGGAAAAGCAGCAGGAGATGTATCGTCTCTGGGAAAGCACAGATCCGCAGGGCTGTTGTGCTGTGAATAGGCTGCCAAGGGAAGGTGCAGACCAACAACAGCTTTCAGGCTTAGCACCTTCCTTGTGGGAGAAGGAGCCGTACATTTGCCTTTTCTGAAAGGGGCTCTGCAGAGGAAAAGCAGCAGGAGCAGTATCGTCTGTGGGAAAGCACAGATCCGCAGGACTGTTGTGCTGTGAATAGGCTGCCAAGGGAAGGTGCAGAGCAGCAACAGCTTTCAGGGCTAGCACCTTCCTTGTGGTACAAGGAGCCGGACGTTTGCCTTTTCCGAAAGGGGCTCTGCAGAGGAAAAGCAGCAGCAGCAGTATCGTCTGTGGGAAAGCACAGATCTGCAGGGCTGTTGTGCTGTGAATAGTCTGCACGGGGAAGGTGCAGACCAGCAACAGCTTTCAGGGCTACCGCCTTCCTTGTGGGAGAAGGAGCTGAATTTTTGCTTTATCGGAGAGGGGCTCTGCAGAGGAAAAGCAGCAGGAGCAGTATCGTCCCTGGGAAAGCACAGATCCGCAGGGCTGTTGTGCTGTGAATAGGCTGCCAAGGGAAGGTGCAGACCAGCAACAGCTTTCAGCGCTACCGCCTTCCTTGTGGGAGAAGGAGCCGAACGTTTGCCTTTTCGGAGAGGGGCTCTGCAGAGGAAAAGCAGCATGAGCTGTATCGTCTGTGGGAAAGCACAGATCCGCAGGGCTGTTGTGCTGTGAATAGGCTGCCAAGGGAAGGTGCAGACCAACAACAGCTTTCAGTTCTAGCACCTTCCTTGTGGGAGAAGGAGCCGGACGTTTGCCTTTTCCGAAAGGGGCTCTGCAGAGGAAAAGCATCATGAGCTGTATCGCCTGTGGGAAAGCACAGATCCGCAGGGCTGTTGTGCTGTGAATAGGCTGCCAAGGGAAGGTGCAGACCAGCAACAGCTTTCAGGGCTACCGCCTTCCTTGTGGGAGAAGGAGACGAATTTTTGCCTTATGGGAGAGGGGCTCTGCAGAGGAAAAGCAGCAGGAGCTGTATCGTCTGTGGGAAAGCACAGATCCGCAGGGCTGTTGTGCTGTGAATAGGCTGCCAAGGGAAGGTGCAGACCAGCAACAGCTTTCAGGCTTAGCACCTTCCTTGTGGGAGAAGGAGCCGGACGTTTGCCTTTTCCGAAAGGGGCTCTGCAGAGGAAAAGCAGCATGAGCTGTATCTTCTGTGGGAAAGCACAGATCCGCAGGGCTGTTGTGCTGTGAATAGGCTGCCAAGGGAAGGTGCAGACCAGCAACAGCTTTCAGGCTTAGCACCTTCCTTGTGGGAGAAGGAGCCGGACGTTTGCCTTTTCCGAAAGGGGCTTTGCAGAGGAATAGACTCATGAGCTGTATCGTCTGTGGGAAAGCACAGATCCGCAGGGCTGTTGTGCTGTGAATAGGCTGCCAAGGGAAGGTGCAGACCAGCAACAGCTTTCAGGCTTAGCACCTTCCTTGTGGCAGAAGGAGCCGGACATTTGCCTTTTCCGAAAGGGGCTCTGCAGAGGAAAAGCATCATGAGCTGTATCGTCTGTGGGAAAGCACAGATCCGCAGGGCTGTTGTGCTGTGAACAGGCTGCCAAGGGAAGGTGCAGACCAGCAACAGCTTTCAGGTCTACCGCCTTCCTTGTGGGAGAAGGAGCTGAATTTTTGCTTTATCGGAGAGGGGCTCTGCAGAGGAAAAGCAGCAGGAGCAGTATCGTCTGTGGGAAAGCACAGATCCGCAGGGCTGTTGTGCTGTGAATAGGCTGCCAAGGGAAGGTGCAGACCAGCAACAGCTTTCAGGGCTACCGCCTTCCTTGTGGGAGAAGGAGCTGAATTTTTGCCTTATCCGAAAGGGGTTCTGCAGAGGAAAAGCAGCAGGAGCTGTATCGTCTGTGGGAAAGCACAGATCCGCAGGGCTGTTGTGCTGTGAATAGGCTGCCAAGGGAAGGTGCAGACCAGCAACAGCTTTCAGGCTTAGCACCTTCCTTGTGGGAGAAGGAGCCGGACGTTTGCCTTTTCCGAAAGGGGCTCTGCAGAGGAAAAGCATCATGAGCTGTATCGTCTGTGGGAAAGCACAGATCCGCAGGGCTGTTGTGCTGTGAATAGGCTGCCAAGGGAAGGTGCAGACCAGCAACAGCTTTCAGGCTTAGCGCCTTCCTTGTGGGACAAGGAGCCGGACGTTTGCCTTATCGGAGAGGGGCTCTGCAGAGGAAAAGCAGCAGAAGATGTATCGCCTGTGGGAAAGCACAGATCCGCAGGGCTGTTGTGCTGTGAACAGGCTGCCAAGGGAAGGTGCAGACCAGCAACAGCTTTCAGGGCTACCGCCTTCCTTGTGGGAGAAGGAGCTGAATTTTTGCCTTATCCGAAAGGGGTTCTGCAGAGGAAAAGCAGCAGGAGCAGTATCGTCTGTGGGAAAGCACAGATCCGCAGGGCTGTTGTGCTGTGAATAGGCTGCCAAGGGAAGGTGCAGACCAACAACAGCTTTCAGGCTTAGCACCTTCCTTGTGGGAGAAGGAGCCGGACGTTTGCCTTTTCCGAAAGGGGCTCCGCAGAGGAAAAGCATCATGAGCTGTATCTTCTATAGGAAAGCACAGATCCGCAGGGCTGTTGTGCTGTGAATAGGCTGCCAAGGGAAGGTGCAGACCAGCAAGAGCTTTCAGGGCTAGCACCTTCCTTGTGGGACAAGGAGCCGGATTTTTTGCCTTATCGGAGAGGGGCTCTGCAGAGGAAAAGCAGCAGAAGATGTATCGCCTGTGGGAAAGCACAGATCCGCAGGGCTGTTGTGCTGTGAACAGGCTGCCAAGGGAAGGTGCAGACCAGCAACAGCTTTCAGGGCTACCGCCTTCCTTGTGGGAGAAGGAGCTGAATTTTTGCTTTATCGGAGAGGGGCTCTGCAGAGGAAAAGCAGCAGGAGATGTATCGTCTGTGGGAAAGCACAGATCCGCAGGGCTGTTGTGCTGTGAATAGGCTGCCAAGGGAAGGTGCAGACCAGCAACAGCTTTCAGGGCTACCGCCTTCCTTGTGGGAGAAGGAGCTGAATTTTTGCCTTATCCGAGAGGGGCTCTGCAGAGGAAAAGCATCAGGAGCTGTATCGTCTCTGGGAAAGCACAGATCCGCAGGGCTGTTGTGCTGTGAATAGGCTGCCAAGGGAAGGTGCAGACCAGCAACAGCTTTCAGGGCTAGCACCTTCCTTGTGGGACAAGGAGCCGGACGTTTGCCTTTTCGGAGAGGAACTCTGCAGAGGAGAAGCAGCAGGACATGTATCGTCTGTGGGAAAGCACAGATCCGCCGGGCTGTTGTGCTGTGAATAGGCTGCCAAGGGAAGGTGCAGACCAGCAACAGCTTTCAGGGCTACCGCCTTCCTTGTGGGAGAAGGAGCTGAATTTTTGCCTTATCCGAAAGGGGTTCTGCAGAGGAAAAGCAGCAGGAGCTGTATCGTCTGTGGGAAAGCACAGATCTGCAGGGCTGTTGTGCTGTGAATAGGCTGCCAAGGGAAGGTGCAGACCAGCAACAGCTTTCAGGCTTAGCACCTTCCTTGTGGGAGAAGGAGCCGGACGTTTGCCTTTTCCGAAAGGGGCTCTGCAGAGGAAAAGCATCATGAGCTGTATCTTCTATGGGAAAGCACAGATCCGCAGGGCTGTTGTGCTGTGAATAGGCTGCCAAGGGAAGGTGCAGACCAGCAACAGCTTTCAGGGCTAGCACCTTCCTTGTGGGACAAGGAGCCGGACGTTTGCCTTATCGGAGAGGGGCTCTGCAGAGGAAAAGCAGCAGAAGATGTATCGCCTGTGGGAAAGCACAGATCCGCAGGGCTGTTGTGCGGTGAACAGGCTGCCAAGGGAAGGTGCAGACCAGCAACAGCTTTCAGGTCTACCGCCTTCCTTGTGGGAGAAGGAGCTGAATTTTTGCCTTATCCGAGAGGGGTTCTGCAGAGGAAAAGCAGCAGGAGCTGTATCGTCTGTGGGAAAGCACAGATCCGCAGGGCTGTTGTGCTGTGAATAGGCTGCCAAGGGAAGGTGCAGACCAGCAACAGCTTTCAGGGCTAGCACCTTCCTTGTGGGAGAAGGAGACGAATTTTTGCCTTATCGGAGAGGGGCTCTGCAGAGGAAAAGCAGCAGGAGCAGTATCGTCTCTGGGAAAGCACAGATCCGCAGGGCTGTTGTGCTGTGAATAGGCTGCCAAGGGAAGGTGCAGACCAGCAACAGCTTTCAGGGCTACCGCCTTCCTTGTGGGAGAAGGAGCTGAATTTTTGCCTTATCCGAGAGGGGCTCTGCAGAGGAAAAGCATCATGAGCTGTATCGTCTCTGGGAAAGCACAGATCCGCAGGGCTGTTGTGCTGTGAATAGGCTGCCAAGGGAAGGTGCAGACCAGCAACAGCTTTCAGGGCTAGCACCTTCCTTGTGGGAGAAGGAGCCGGACGTTTGCCTTTTCGGAGAGGAACTCTGCAGAGGAGAAGCAGCAGGACATGTATCGTCTGTGGGAAAGCACAGATCCGCCGGGCTGTTGTGCTGTGAATAGGCTGCCAAGGGAAGGTGCAGACTAGCAACAGCTTTCAGGGCTACCGCCTTCCTTGTGGGAGAAGGAGCCGGACGTTTGCCTTTTCTGAAAGGGGCTCTGCAGAGGAAAAGCAGCAGGAGCAGTGTCGTCTCTGGGAAAGCACAGATCCGCAGGGCTGTTGTGCTGTGAATAGGCTGCCAAGGGAAGGTGCAGACCAGCAACAGCTTTCAGGGCTAGCACCTTCCTTGTGGGAGAAGGAGCCGGACGTTTGCCTTTCCGGAGAGGAACTCTGCAGAGGAGAAGCAGCAGGAGATGTATCGTCTCTGTGAAAGCACAGATCTGCAGGGCTGTTGTGCTGTGAATAGGCTGCCAAGGGAAGGTGCAGACCAGCAACAGCTTTCAGGGCTACCGCCTTCCTTGTGGAAGAAGGAGCCGGACGTTTGCCTTTTCCGAAAGGGGCTCTGCAGAGGAAAAGCAGCAGGAGCAGTATCGTCTCTGGGAAAGCACAGATCCGCAGGGCTGTTGTGCTGTGAACAGGCTGCCAAGGGAAGGTGCAGACCAGCAACAGCTTTCAGGCTTAGCACCTTCCTTGTGGGAGAAGGAGCCGGACGTTTGACTTTTCGGTTAGGGGCTCTGCAGAGGAAAAGCATCATGAGCTGTATCGTCTCTGGGAAAGCACAGATCCGCAGGGCTGTTGTGCTGTGAATAGGCTGCCAAGGGAAGGTGCAGGCCAGCAACAGCTTTCAGGGCTAGCACCTTCCTTGTGGGAGAATGAGCCAAATTTTTGCCTTTTCGGAGAGGGCTCTGCAGAGGAAAAGCAGCAGAAGATGTATCGCCTGTGGGAAAGCACAGATCCGCAGGGCTGTTGTGCTGTGAATAGGCTGCCAAGGGAAGGTGCAGACCAGCAACAGCTTTCAGGGCTAGCACCTTCCTTGTGAGAGAAGGAGCCGGACGTTTGCCTTTTCCGAAAGGGGCTCTGCAGAGGAAAAGCAGCAGGAGCTGTATCATTTGTGGGAAAGCACAGATCCGCAGGGCTGTTGTGCTGTGAATAGGCTGCCAAGGAAAGGTGCAGACCAGCAACAGCTTTCAGGGCTAGCACCTTCCTTGTGAGAAAAGGAGCCCGATTTTTGCCTTATCGGAGAGGGGCTCTGCAGAGGAAAAGCAGCAGGAGATGTATCGTCTCTGGGAAAGCACAGATCCGCAGGGCTGTTGTGCTGTGAATAGGCTGCCAAGGGAAGGTGCAGACCAGCAACAGCTTTCAGGCTTAGCACCTTCCTTGTAGGAGAAGGAGCCGGACGTTTGCCTTTTCCGAAAGGATCTCTGCAGAGGAAAAGAAGCAGGAGCAGTATCGTCTGTGGGAGAGCACAGATCCGCAGGGCTGTAGTGCTGTGAATAGGCTGCCAAGGGAAGGTGCAGACCAGCAACAGCTTTCAGGGCTAGCACCTTCCTTGTGGTACAAGGAGCCGGACGTTTGCCTTTTCGGAAAGCGACTCTGCAGAGGAAAAGCAGCAGCAGCAGTATCGTCTGTGGGAAAGCACAGATCTGCAGGGCTGTTGTGCTGTGAATAGTCTGCACGGGGAAGGTGCAGACCAGCAACAGCTTTCAGGGCTACCGCCTTCCTTGTGGGAGAAGGAGCCCGATTTTTGCCTTATCGGAGAGGGGCTCTGCAGAGGAAAAGCAGCAGTAGAAGTATCGTCTGTGGGAAAGCACAGATCCGCAGGGCTGTTGTGCTGTGAATAGGCTGCCAAGGGAAGGTGCAGACCAGCAACTGCTTTCAGGCTTAGCACCTTCCTTGTGGGAGAAGGAGCCCGATTTTTGACTTATGGGAGAGGGGCTCTGCAGAGGAAAAGCATCAAGAGCTGTATCGTCTGTGGGAAAGCAGAGATCCGCAGGGCTGTTGTGCTGTGAATAGGCTGCCAAGGGAAGGTGCAGACCAACAACAGCTTTCAGGGCTAGCACCTTCCTTGTGGAAGAAGGAGCCGGATTTTTGCCTTATCGGAGAGGGGCTCTGCAGATGAAAAGCAGCAGGACATGTATCGTCTGTGGGAAAGCACAGATCCACAGGGCTGTTGTCCTGTGAATAGGCTGCCAAGGGAAGGTGCAGACCTGCAAGAGGTTTCAGACTGAGCACCTTCCTTGTGGGAGAAGGAGCCCGAGTTTTGCCTTTTCTGAAAGGGGCTCTGCAGAGGAAAAGCGGCAGTAGAAGTATCGTCTCTGGGAAAGCACAGATCCGCAGGGCTGTTGTGCTGTGAATAGGCTGCCAAGGGAAGGTGCAGACCAGCAACAGCTTTCAGGCTTAGCACCTTCCTTGTAGGAGAAGGAGCCCGATTTTTGCCTTTTCTGAAAGGGGCTCTGCAGAGGAAAAGCGGCAGTAGAAGTATCGTCTCTGGGAAAGCACAGATCCGCAGGGCTGTTGTGCTGTGAATAGGCTGCCAAGGGAAGGTGCAGACCAGCAACAGCTTTCAGGGCTAGCAGCTTCCTTGTAGGAGAAGGAGCCAGACATTTGCCTTTTCTGAAAGGGGCTCTGCAGAGGAATAACATCATGAGCTGTATAGTCTGTGGGAAAGCACAGATCCGCAGGGCTCTTGTGCTGTGAATAGGGTGCCAAGGGAAGGTGCAGAACAGCAAGAGCTTTCAGGCTTAGCACCTTCCTTGTGGAAGAAGGAGCCGGACGTTTGCCTTTTCCGAAAGGGGCTCTGCAGAGGAAAAGCAGCAGGAGCAGTATCGTCTGTGGGAAAGCAAAGATCCACAGGGCTGTTGTGCTGTGAATAGGCTGCCAAGGGAAGGTGCAGACCAGCAACAGCTTTCAGGCTTAGCACCTTCCTTGTGGGAGAAGGAGCCGGATTTTTGCCTTTTCTGAAAGGGGCTCTGCAGAGGAATAGCAGCAGTAGAAGTATCGTCTCTGGGAAAGCACAGATCCGCAGGGCTGTTGTGCTGTGAATAGGCTGCCAAGGGAAGGTGCAGACCAGCAACAGCTTTCAGGCTTAGCACCTTCCCTGTGGGACAAGGAGCCGGACGTTTGCCTTTTCCGAAAGGGGCTCTGCAGAGGAAAAGCAGCAGGAGCAGTATCGTCTGTGGGAAAGCAAAGATCCGCAGGGCTGTTGTGCTGTGAATAGGCTGCCAAGGGAAGGTGCAGACCAGCAACAGCTTTCAGGGCTAGCAGCTTCCTTGTAGGAGAAGGAGCCAGACATTTGCCTTTTCTGAAAGGGGCTCTGCAGAGGAATAACATCATGAGCTGTATAGTCTGTGGGAAAGCACAGATCCGCAGGGCTCTTGTGCTGTGAATAGGGTGCCAAGGGAAGGTGCAGAACAGCAAGAGCTTTCAGGCTTAGCACCTTCCTTGTGGAAGAAGGAGCCGGACGTTTGCCTTTTCTGAAAGGGGCTCTGCAGAGGAAAAGCAGCAGGAGCAGTATCGTCTGTGGGAAAGCAAAGATCCGCAGGGCTGTTGTGCTGTGAATAGGCTGCCAAGGGAAGGTGCAGACCAGCAACAGCTTTCAGGGCTAGCACCTTCCTTGTGGGAGAAGGAGGCGGATTTTTGCCTTTTCGGAGAGGGGCTCTGCAGAGGAAAAGCAGCAGTAGAAGTATCGTCTGTGGGAAAGCACAGATCCGCAGGGCTGTTGTGCTGTGAATAGGCTGCCAAGGGAAGGTGCAGACCAGCAACAGCTTTCAGGGCTAGCACCTTCCCTGTGGGAGAAGGAGCCGGACGTTTGCCTTTTCGGAGAGGGGCTCTGCAGAGGAAAAGCAGCATGAGCTGTATCGTCTGTGGGAAAGCACAGATCCGCAGGGCTGTTGTGCTGTGAATAGGCTGCCAAGGGAAGGTGCAGACCAGCAACAGCTTTCAGGCTTAGCACCTTCCTTGTGGGAGAAGGAGCCAGATTTTTTGCCTTATCGGAGAGGGGCTCTGCAGAGGAATAGACTCATGAGCTGTATCGTCTCTGGGAAAGCACAGATCCGCAGGGCTGTTGTGCTGTGAATAGGCTGCCAAGGGAAGGTGCAGACCAGCAACAGCTTTCAGGGCTAGCACCTTCCTTGTGGGAGAAGGAGCCGGATTTTTGCCTTTTCTGAAAGGGGCTCTGCAGAGGAATAGACTCATGAGCTGTATCGTCTGTGGGAAAGCACAGATCCGCAGGGCTGTTGTGCTGTGAATAGGCTGCCAAGGGAAGGTGCAGACCAGCAGCAGCTTTCAGGCTTAGCACCTTCCTTGTGGAAGAAGGAGCCGGATTTTTGCCTTATCGGAGAGGGGCTCTGCAGATGAAAAGCAGCAGGACATGTATCGTCTGTGGGAAAGCACAGATCTGCAGGGCTGTTGTGCTGTGAATAGGCTGCCAAGGGAAGGTGCAGACCAGCAACAGCTTTCAGGCTTAGCACCTTCCTTGTGGGAGAAGGAGGCGGATTTTTGCCTTATCGGAGAGGGGCTCTGCAGAGGAAAAGCAGCATGAGCTGTAGTGTCTGTGGGAAAACACAGATCCGCAGGGCTCTTGTGCTGTGAATAGGCTGCCAAGGGAAGGTGCAGACCAGCAACAGCTTTCAGGCTTAGCACCTTCCTTGTGGAAGAAGGAGCCGGACGTTTGCCTTTTCCGAAAGGGGCTCTGCAGAGGAATAGACTCATGAGCTGTATCGTCTGTGGGAAAGCACAGATCCGCAGGGCTCTTGTGCTGTGAATAGGCTGCCAAGGGAAGGTGCAGACCAGCAACAGCTTTCAGGCTTAGCACCTTTCTTGTGGGAGAATGAGCCAAATTTTTGCCTTTTCCGAAAGGGGCTCTGCAGAGGAAAAGCAGCATGAGCTGTATCGTCTCTGGGAAAGCACAGATCCGCAGGGCTGTTGTGCTGTGAATAGGCTGCCAAGGGAAGGTGCAGACCAGCAACAGCTTTCAGGCTTAGCACCTTCCTTGTGGAAGAAGGAGCCGGACGTTTGCCTTTTCCGAAAGGGGCTCTGCAGAGGAATAGACTCATGAGCTGTATCGTCTGTGGGAAAGCACAGATCCGCAGGGCTGTTGTGCTGTGAATAGGCTGCCAAGGGAAGGTGCAGACCAGCAACATCTTTCACTGCTACCGCCTTCCTTGTGGGAGAAGGAGCCGGACTTTTGCCTTATCGCAGAGGGGCTCTGCAGAGGAAAAGTATCATGAGCTGTATCGTCTGTGGGAAAGCACAGATCCGCAGGGCTGTTGTGCTGTGAATAGGCTGCCAAGGGAAGGTGCAGACCAGCAACAGCTTTCAGGCTTAGCGCCTTCCTTGTGGGAGAAGGAGCCGGACGTTTGCCTTTTCCGAAAGGGGCTCTGCAGAGGAAAAGCAGCAGGAGCTGTATCGTCTGTGGGAAAGCACAGATCCGCAGGGCTGTTGTGCTGTGAATAGGCTGCCAAGTAGTGCTGTCAGGTCTTTTAGTGTCCTGATGGGAAAAGCAGCAGCTCTGGATCCCCCTCGGAGGGGGCGGTGCTTTCCCTGGGTGCGTGACACCCAGGAGGGGACAGCACCCGCTGCCGCATGCTCCCAGAAA